>VURO01024647.1:0-14549 GCA_015108175.1 Pelvicachromis taeniatus | reverse complement strand
AGACCCTACAATAATACATACAGTGAAAAACCCAACAATCATATGACCCCCTATGAGCAAGCACTTTGGCGACAGTGGGAAGGAAAAACTCCCTTTTAACAGGAAGAAACCTCCGGCAGAACCAGGCTCAGGGAGGGGCGGGGCCATCTGCTGCCACCGGTTGGGGTGAAAGAAGGAAGACAGGATAGAGACATGCTGTGGAAGAGAGCCAGAGATTAATAACAAGTATGGTTGAATGCAGGGAGATCTATTAACACATGGTGAATGAGAAAGGTGACTGACAAGGAAAAACTCAATGCATCATGGGAGTCCCCCAGCAGCCTGAACCTATCACAGCATCACTAAGGGAGGATTCAGGGTCACCTGATCCAGCCCTAACTATATGCTTTAGCAAAAAGGGAAGTTTGAAGCCTGATCTTAAAAGTAGAGTCAGAAATGACAACAACTGAATTTTTCCTTCTGAGCAAAAGCAAAAGTGAGTTTCACATCCTTTGCTTAAATCACCCCCTCCCCTGTTGCTGCATTCAATTATGCTCTATTCAGTCTATTGTAGGAGAAGAACTGGCATGTCTTCCTCCATTTATGAATGTTTCACTGTGTGATTGTTGAAAGTTGGTGAAAAATAGTGTTTAGAAAGGACCCTCTGTGGGCTGACGTCTTTGTAGAGACATTGTCTCAGTGCTGGTTTGTCCATCATATCTTGTCATTTTGTTCTCTAGTTGCTTTTGTCATGTAAGATCCAGGTCAGTGATTTCCAATGCTTTGCTGTAATTTTCCTCCTTCGTTTCTCCCCTGCAGAAAACTAGATGCCTTCATTTATGATGCTGCAGTGTTGAACTACATGGCCAGGAAGGACGAGGGCTGCAAGGTAGGAAATGCATCTTTGCACAGTGATTGCACACCTCTGCACAGTTCCTTTGTCCTATTACCGTGTGCAAGAAAAACCCTAAATAAGAAGCACAAGAAGCATGCTAAATGAGTACTTGTACAAGATGTACATCTGCATTAAATAAATCAAACACATCCAATGCATTTATGTTTTCCCCTTGCGGCCTGTAGCTAGTTAATATTGTCATCTCTGGTTGGCACTGGTGTTGATTTATTTATAAGTTTGTATTTGATACGGCTCCCACAGCAAGAATGAAAATCCTTCCTGGTGATCATTTATAATAAGGTCTGTGGGAGGCCTGAGCTCCCAGCAGCCTCATACAACAGCCACTGCTGCAGTAATTATTACAACTGATGTGGATCTATATTAATTCCTCCACTGAAACAATATCCCACACTCTGGGACGTCGATATTAGAGCTCAGCCAACTGAATTCACGCAGCCGTGACAGTACACAAAGAAATTACAGTTAAAATGAAACTAATTTATCTTTTGCTCATTGCCATCTGCGTCTTCATATCTCTGTGAATTAATGTGTTTGTGTCTGTACATGGATTTATGGACCTTTATGTGTTTAATTCAAAAAAGGTTATGACCATCGGCTCTGGCAAGGTGTTTGCCACCACGGGTTACGGCATTGCACTGCACAAGAACTCCCGCTGGAAACGCCCCCTGGACCTGGCTCTGCTGCAGTTAGTCGGAGACGGTAAGTTAAAAAGATGCAACGTGTAGGACGCGCTGGCAGGAAAGACGAAGCACAGACAAAGAAGCGCCTAAGAGCAGGCAGTTAACACTCATCCAACCCCAATAGTCATTTTGTGATTAGCAATTGTAATAAAAACAGAATAATTATAATAGTAAAACATATTTCTTCTCAAATCATTCTTAGTTACGTAATAATAAAAGTTAATTAGGTAATTAATGTCATCTAAAGAGAAAAACTAGCACAAAGCCAATCACCACCTGGTTGTGTCCTTTGTGTGCTCCGGGGCCTCCTCTCGGCACGAGGAGTCCAAAGCACCTCACGTAGAAGATGCCCAGGAGGCATCCTAGTCAGATGCCCGTACCACCTCCAGTACTCCAGTAGCTCCTTTCAGTGTGGAGGCCTAGCGGCTCTACTCTGAGTCCATTCCAAATGACCATCTCCTCACCGTATCGCTAAAGGAGAGTCCAGGCACGCTTCAGAGGAAGCCCATTTCTGCTTTACCACAGGTAAAGGTAGGAAAGTAGATCTACCTGTAAACTGACAGGGTCAGAGTCAACTATTTCTTCACCACAGAAGACCGCTAAAGTGTCCGCATTACTGCAGATGCCGCTTCAGCAGTACGTTTGTTAATCGCCCTCCCACTCGCCCTGAGAAGCTGAAACTCCTCCACCCGTTTCCAGCTGGGAACCATGGCCTCAGACTTGGAGGAGCTCATTCTCATCCTGTCTGCTTCACACTGGAAGTCATGATCTCCAGAACAGAACCACAACAACCTGAAATCCTGAGACCACTGAACTGAATTGATGAGGAAGGGCAGCCCTGTCTGTCCAGTCTGACTGACTGCTGGTGATGCGAACCAAGCTCTCACTCCGGTTGTTTCAGAAACAACTAAAAGCAGCTGAAGCTAGTCACACACTACAGGCACTGATAACACCCAATTTGCCTCATGTGTTGCTCAGTGCATGCTGGCCTGTAACAGGAGGAGGAACAGTTACTACCTTGCTGTCTATAGCTCAGGAGCAAAGGTAATACTTTTGTCAAGCAGGTCTTCCAGCTGAGCATTAGACAGTCACATCAGGAGGTAGTTTTCCTGTCTCCTAGGAGAGTCTTTGCTGCTCAGAAGGGGAATCGCAATGTATTATTGTCAGCTCTTTTTATATATGCCATGACCATCACATGCTCGCTCAGGTGCAGTTAATCCAGGCACATCCCCAACATTCGGATTACGCCCATTCTGGGAAGTTCCCAATGTGCATGATCAATGTGGCTATGGTATCTGAGTCTTTGTTATTATTATTTTCACTGGAGACTTTATATTCTCATGGAATATATTAATTGAACAAATAGTTTAATTTATTTAAACTGCTTAGGCAGAAATGGATCCTTCGGACAGGATTCCCCTGAGACCCTAAACCATAGATCCTTTTAAAAAGCACCAATCAACGTATAAACAGAAAATAATGATGTCAAATCATTAGGAACAACAAAGTGACAAATTCAGAGAATATTGAAATATAAAAAGACTTCTGTGAGATCTTTGAGAGGTCTGCACAGACAGCAGATGATGGTCAGAGGAGGCCTATTACACCTTCACTGGATTTTCATGCTGAACAGGGACAAACTTTTAAATAATGAGGTGAGTGTGTCCGAAGCTGAATGGATGGATAGACGGATGGATGGATGGATAGTCGGATGGATGGATGGGTGGTTAGACCGATGGATGGATGGGTGGTTAGACCGATGGATGGATAGTCGGATGGATGGATAGATGGACAGTCGGATGGATGGATAGACCGATGGATGGATAGTCGGATGGATGGATGGATGGATAGTCGGATGGATGGATGGGTGGTTAGACCGATGGATGGATAGTCGGATGGATGGATGGATAGATGGACAGTCGGATGGATGGATAGACCGATGGATGGATAAATAGACGGATGGATGGATGGATGATGGATGGATGGATGGATAGACGGATGGATGGATGGAGCTAAAAGAGTGAATTTCAGTGATTATATACTAATATGTAAGAGAAATAAGGATTATGCCAGGCTATATGTCATGCAAAGCTACTCTGTTACAGCTCAGTTAGTTTACTGGGTTACATGATTTTAAACAGAAACCTTTGTCGGTCGACATTTTCTTTTCACTCCCACTGAATTTCATGTAATCCCCTTACTGCCCACCAGGAAACAGCACATTCAAAGGAAGAGTAGTCACATGTCAAAAACCGTTTTTTACACTCACGTCTGTATTCATGACTGCAGTATTGAGGACTATATTAATGTTCCTTTTTAAATGATCCTGTCATTAATGCGCCCTAATTACTGTGCTAATTACTACAGAAGTAAAAGGTAGTTCTGATACGCTGCTATGCTGTTTGTCCCTCTTACCCCATAACCGCTGCACACACCATGACATGTCAAAACCTTTGGTTGAGAAGGTTTACTGAATTTCATGTACGCATAGCAATACAAGCTGAATCTGCTCATCAGACTCCAAAATATGGAGTTAGGAGTTTTATGGTGATGGTTAAGTGTTACAGCAGGATAAAGTTTAAAGCTGGGGGCGAGGAAGAGAGGTGGGACAGCATAAAGAGGGGAAAAAAAGGTGGACGGAGAAAGGCGTGATAGGTGAGGGTTAGTAGAGAAATTAAAAGAGGTGGTGGTTGTGAGAGAGAGAGAGAGAGAGAGAAAGATCAATAGAGAAGGTCAGAGGGAGGAGGAGCAGAGAGGAAGAGGAGGGCCGTGTGATCTCTGCTGAAGCTGTCATATAACACATACACACCATTTCTCTTGTTCTGGTTCGTACACTCAGTAACACTTCACATGTTCTCTGTCTGACCTGAGTATACACAAAGACACACACTGCACAGCAGACTTCCAACAGACTTGACTCCTTTTATTACCCTCAAAGTTCCCCAAACGTTGCTTTTGTTTGTCGCACATACATTTAAGCCGAATGTTTTCCTCCCATCCTCTGACTCATAGTCTGAATGTCCTGATGATTATTTCAGCCTCTTTCAGCATTTTCTATGCCTCTTTTAAGACTTCACTTATTGATTGTGTTGCGCATGCTGATGTAGAAAGTGCACAAAACTTCAATTTATTTATTTGCTAATGAAAATGAGTAATTTCATTGGTTGTTGAAGAGGGTGTTAAAGCTAAAATGCCTCAGAATGAAAAGGAAAGTCGATTTAAACCCAGGCCTTCTCAGCCTTTATACATACTGCCGTGACGACGTCACATTTGGTGACCATGAACATTTCTACGAACTCCGGCTATTCATGTGTTAACACATTAACATATTGGTTGTTAGTAGCTCAGTAAAGGCAAAGTGAGGATTGATGAGTGGATCTGTTCAGCGTGGAAAGAAACAGAAGACAAAAGAGGAATGAAAATGACACCGAGCACCTTTAACTGTGCTGTTGTTAACCAGCCTGTTTCTCATCGTTTCCACGAGTCCTCGTCTCTAAGCATGCAGCTGTATTGTTATATTTGAACAGCCATCCATTCATCTTCCACTTACTGAAGTTCAGGGTTGCAGGGAGGCTGGTTTCTGTTCCAGCGTCTTGCTGGAACGTCAAAGGACAGGAGGAGCAGTGAGGTGGACCCTGGAGGGGTCACCAGGCTGTGTGGGGCAAAATTAGAAACAAGTACTAAATAACTGGATACCCAGCTTTGGGCTCTTCTGATCAGGCAGCAGAGTTTGTTTTTATGGAAGTTTATGCTGTGCCTAACCAACCATTCCTAACCAAATCAAATGTTCTGTTGTTTTTCTGTGTCAGCTCTGATTCGAGATAAAAATGTCTTAAAACTGCATTTGAACTAAAAGAAAAAAAGAGTATCAGGGATGAATTTGTACCCACTGAACTACACGGACTACTACATGCATCAGAACAATTCTGGTGTTAAATATTTGCAGACTATATTTTAAAAAGACAATTGAATCTATTTTATAGAACTCGTAGGCTGTCGTCAGCTGGGTCCACGACTTCCTGTTCAATGCACGAACAAATTCAGTTATGCATTTGAAATTTTTACAAGCCTTAATTTGAAATGCCAAAGGAAAACGGACGTTGTGAGGAGCATACCATTCTGCTGGTTCATTAAACAAGAACATCGTTTAGAACACAGATGATGCTTGACTGGAAAAACCAGCGTTCATTAAACCTGCAGCCTTGTTTCTGTGTAACAGGAAAAATAAAAACGTCATCACAAGTAACTCTAAAGATAATCAATAATAATAATAACTAAACCTTAGCAAAAAATAAGTGATAAGTATTCAAGATAAACAAAATAACCCAAACGCAACAATGTGGCCTCACTAATAAATGGCTTGTTGTCAAGACTGACATAAATTAGCTCCTATACATGAGATCTTGGCTTGTCTGGATCTATGCAGTGTGATGACGTAACAAAAATATGATTTAAAGTTGTCCAGTAAATGTCAGTATATTAATTAAACCACCGGACAATGCCAAAATAAAAAAAACACTGCCAAGGAGGAACGTTGGAAACGTTTACTATGTCACAAAGAAACAGGGATGTCAGATAAAAACATCTGTTTACTCAGCAGTTGCCTTCACATGACAACAAAAGACATAAACAACAAACAAGCCCATATTTATTGGCTGTTCTTTCTCATACCAAGAATGTTTCATATATACTTACATGCAAATATCTGAAAACAAGGCTTTTAAGTATTATCTATGGTGAATAACTTACAGTGGCATTTAAATTCTGGCACCTGCAAAGCTGCCATATGATTGGTTCCTATAATATTTTATAGTGTAAAGCTAGAAAAGCCAAATTGAGCAGACATCACTAAAATGCATCACCCTTTTAGGCAAAGTTGGCTCCTCCTGATCTGAACAGATAAGAGAGAGTAGAAGAAGTGGATCAGAATCTGAATAACGCACCTGCATCAATGGGACACAGTAATGATGTTATTTATCCAGGGCTGTGAATCACGTCCATGTTCTGTGTAATAATCCCAATTTGATTAAAAAGCAATAATTGTTGAACAGCACTCGAGGACCTGCTGAAACCGCATTTAACATATTTGGCTAATTGCGATAATTGCGCTCTTTAAAATCCCAACACCGAGTTACAGCACTTTCATAACCAACCCCAAAGACGTGACATGGATTCATTATGCACTACACCAGCAGCGTGGCCCTTTAAGAGGTCCTATAATGTTTCCCAGTAATGCATCTCTTTAGAGTGCTGCCGTTTCCTTTCTTAGCACATGACTGGTCAGTCCACCAAATTGCCTACTCCGGGGAGCAATTTAGCCTCCTCACAATTAAAGAGTGCGAGAGGCAGGTGGGAAATGCCTCAGTGGCAGCAGTGACAGCAGCTCCCACGGGAAGCGAACACTGGAGGCTGATGACATGTGATACAAAGTGTTCAAACAGAGATGTGTGAGTTTGTCCTCAGAATGAGACGTCTAGATGTTTCGTTGGATGACAACCACGACTGCAAAGCTGTCGATGTAGAAAGAAATGGAAGAAATTATTTTTAAATGTCGAGTCCTTAAACCTTTTAGCGTATTGTTAAAAAGTTTCATCTACTTTTGTTGTTTGTTTCTGGCTTTTGAGAAGGTTTTAGTTCCCATTTGGTACCAATGAGTGTTGAAGTCGTGTTTGATTATGATTTGGTTACAGGCAGGAAGTCTTAGGCTTAGCCTCTTGGTGAGCTACAGCCTTGTGGTGGCTGTAGCTCAGGTAGCGCGGTCACCTCCTAACCGGAAGGTTGGTGGTTCGATCCCAGGCTCCTCCAGTCTACATGCCAAGTATCCTTGGGCAAGATACTAACCCCATGTTTGCCTACTGGTGATGGTCAGAGGGCCCGGTGGCGCCTGTGTCCGGCAGCCTCGCCTCATTGTAGCCACAGGGCAGCTGTGGCTACAATGTAGCTTGCCATCACCACTGAATGAATGACTGAATGTAGTGTAAAGCGCTTTGGGTCCTTAATGACTAAGAAAAGCGCTATACAAATGTTTTTTTTCTTTCTTTCTTAGCCTTAGACCCTGGTTGCAGCTCTGTAATACTGACTGATTGGTTCCCTCATGAATTTTCTTTGTGGGAACAAGAGCAGTTGTCCTACGAGTTAACTAGTCTTTCTCAACTCAATCATTTATCTCTTTCCTGATAAAGTCTAATTGTCTTCTTTGAGCTGCCATCTGTTACAGCAGCTACCACCTGTTGAACTGGTATTTTGTAGCGCCGCTGACCCTCATTTGCTAAAGTATAAAGAGGAAAATTGAAAGGACAGCAGATGCACAACAATACTTTTGATAAAGAAGACTGTTTGAAGACGAGGCATCTGTGTTTCACGTCCCACGTGGCTCCACCGTATTTCAAAGAAATAAACTTTCTTCAAAGCGGTGCCGAAAAGGACCGAGATCCAGGAATGTGCACCGTTACAAATGCTGACGTTGCACCTGAGCTCAAATCCCACAGTAGCATGCATCCAAGGTTCGCCTCCATTCTGCTTCCCCTTTGTGTCACTCACGGTGATTCATGCTGACTGAGCAAAGCCAGTAAGAAAACACCTCGCACACAAAAGGATGATAACAGGATGTGAATATGAAGAGCTTTTGGCACCGAGGCTGGAACAAACCGGAGCGACACTGCTCACCCCGGGGAAATTGATTTCATTTTTTCTTGATGTTCTTTTATTTTTTATTTTTTTATTTTATTTTTTATTTTTTTGGATAAATGTCTTTAAGCCTTCAGAGACCCAGATGTTGATTTTCATTTTATAGATTCAGAACAGAGCCACAGATTTTTCTCTGAACCTGCAATTTTGTTCTTAATCTTTTGTTTACTTTGCAGCCGAACCAAAGCTGCAGATTATTTGTGATCAGCATTAAAAAAAATACATAAATTAATAAACAAAGTACTAAAAATGGCAGAAAACGAATCATTATCCCTGAAACAGTGTGTCTATCTATATAAAACTTTACCATCTTAAGCCCAGCAGAGACATTTGATGCTGTCTTTTCCTTTATACGCTTTCACGTATATGTGACGGTCTGAGCCGTACTGCTAATTAGGATGACAATCTTCCTTCTACTATAATATACTCAGCTAAAATTATTTTAGTATGAAAAATCAGCTCCCTCACACCATCCATCCATCCATCTTCCTCCGCTTATCTGGGGCCGGGTCGCGGGGGCAGCAGCCCAAGCAGAGAAGCCCAGACCTCCCTCTCCCCAGCCACCTCCTCCAGCTCATCCGGGGGAACACCAAGGCGTTCCCAGGCCAGCCCAGAGATATAATCTCTCCAGCGTGTCCTGGGTCTGCCCCGGGGCCTCCTCCCGGTGGGACATGCCCGGAACACCTCACCCAGGAGGCGTCCAGGAGGCATCCTTGTCAGATTCCCGAACCACCTCAACTGGCTCCTTTCGATGTGGAGGAGCAGCGGCTCTACTCTGAGCTCCTCCTCCTCACACCATTCCAAGTAAATTTGATATAAAAGTCATTTATCTGACTACTGGACTAAATATTTACACTTGTAACTTGAAAGTTTGGTAGCTGTAGCTGCCAAGTGTCTTGCAGAAGAACCTTTAAAGGAAAAAAGGATCGGTCTAAGAGATCAATTAGACTGGCGACCTTCTCCATGTCCCAGGTCTTATTTGTACTTTTACATTTTGGCAGCTGTCTGAACAAAGCTATTTCTTTCTGTGATGGAGGAGCTGTATCTCATATAATTTGCTTCTGTCACTCACAAAGAAGCAGTTACAGTAACTTCAAATGATTCGCCTTTTTTTCCCCCTCCTACTCCCTCCAATGTTTTTTCCCAGCAGAGTTCCCTTTTGGTTATTTATATGCTAAATATTGCTGCTTTTCAGAGTGTCGCAAATAAAACTTAATCCAAGCCAAATATTACACACACGACATTAAATGTGATCCAGAACTGAAGACACCAGGCCAAATGGATTATACGACCAAGCAGACTTGGTTAAAAAGAAAAAAACTTGACTTCCTCTTTTAATCATTTCTAATATCGGTGTTGATACAAAAGTCATTGAATCAGTATCATAGAAGGGAAATAATCCCATGTTGGTGGATTTCTGACTGTTTGCTGATGATCTGCTCAGTCAGGGTGCTACTCCCCAGTTTTGTGTGATTTTGTGACAAACTCTACACCTTCACTCGAAAGGGTTAGCAAATTATTGTTATTACACATTACTACACTGAGATGAAGCTCAGCGATCCCAAATATTTGAGAACAGTAGATGACAGCATTAATATTGATTTGGACTAAATAAAGAAGTCTAGAGAGACTGAAATTCAAACCTAGATACTTTTCCTGGCCTAAGATCGTGGAGAGAGGGACGCGTTTCCTAAAGAAATGATCAAAACGTATATTTGTGCTTCTCATGTGTCACCTCTGTGCTTAGCTGTGTTTAAGAGCCATCTAAACGTTACAGTGTGTGTCCGTGGTTATGCTAATTATAGTTTTTATGCACACTGTTTCATATACGAGTGCATGTTTTTGACTGCTTTAGAAAACATTGTAGGTAAAGTGTAAAACTGCCCCAGGTCATAATACAATTTTCTTAATGCTATTTCTGTACAGATTGGATAAGGGGATATTTATTATGTCCCTGAGAGGATTAGAGAATAAAGGAGCTTAATTCCTCACTGCACACCAACATAAAGCTATTGATGTTACAGAGGCACAGGTTAGAATAATAATGAATAGCATAAATTGAATTGTTCCCAAATCACGACGAAACTGCCAAAAATCAGCAGAATGAAACACGGTTTCTATTTGGTGGGCTGTCTTGGTTTGTTGAGACGACTCTCCGTCTTCACTGCGTGGCATTTTCCTCCTCAGAGCAGGTAAAGGAGGAAATTCTGCCTGTCTGTCAGCTCTTTGTAGGGAAGATTTCTCCCAAAGAGCAGCTTTGTGCAGCGCTGACTGCCATGATTAACGTATTTACAGGGAGAGAAAGGGAGAGAGCCGGGCAGAGCGAGAGAAATCAACTGAACACTCTTTGAAAGTTGATAAATTAGATTGTGGGAGTGAGCCATATGCAGAATGAACATGCGTATTAGCTCTTATTGTGAGGATGTGCGCAGGGAGTGGGGTGAGAGGAAGACGGGTCAATCGAGTTGAGCTCGGTTTAATTCAGCTTTTAGAGGACATTTGAGTTCCTCCACGACTGTTGGGAAAGTGAAATGTGGCACACGATCCTTTTTTTTAATGTTTTAGTCAACACAGCGGAGACTAATCCATGTGGCAGGGCTTCACGGAAAGGTTATCAGACAAGGTTAATTAACCCACAGGTCGATTAATATTGTAACAGTGAGGATCGGGAATTGGAACCTCCACGTTGCGAGTGTATTTTCTCAACAGTGTGTGTGTGCCAGATTTAAAAGACCTCGGCACCCTGGCCGTGCACATCTGTCTGCACGAGTGTGTGTGCATGGGAGGGAAAAGCATGATTCCTGTGCCGCTGCCTCCTTCTTTCTGATTAATGCATTAATAGCTAGCACTGAGAGTCCCATTACACTGGAGCTCAAAGTGTGTATCACATGAGTGTGCACGTTTTTGATAGTTTGAGTAGGAAGAGTAATGTTTGTGTGCATTTCCCCTCCTTTCATCTCCCATGTGCCGTCGCATCGCTCTGCCCTCGGTGTAGACACCAGGCCATTTCACACCCCGCTTCAAAGGGCTCCTGTCTCTTGCAGCCACTGTCTCTAATTCCCAGTTTCCCTTTTCGATCTCATAACTTTTGCTGCAAAGCTTTTCCTAAATCCTTTAAATCTTTCTCTTGCTCCCTTTCCCTATTTCGTGAGCCTGTTCTTGGTGGTTGTGCATGTTTTGCATGCATGTGCTTGCATATTATAACAACTGTAATACAACAGACGTACAGGGGTTTGTTGACTAGCTGTTTGTGAGATGTTCTCTAGCATGTCAAATTTACATTATGGTCATTAAAATCCCTTCTACCCTCCATTACATAAATGTACAGTTGTGCTCAAAAGTGTACTTGCATTCATCATGGGGTGTCGATTTTCTTTAATCCAACACTATAAACACAAATACATACATGTACTCAGTGGTGCTAAAGAACTCCAATCTCTTTTAAGTTGGTTGGTTCAACCGGTCGCAGCAGAGATGTGTGAGTTTGATGTGTGAGCACCACTTTGACCTTTGACTCTCTACACAGTTGTCACATCCCAGTAACCATTGAAACTGCCGTTATAACTCGCTCCATATTAATACAGACAGCGGCCTGATCCTTTTACCCTGAAATACTCCGACACTGCAGAGTGGTTTCACCCCAACCGGTGGCAGCAGATGGCCCCGCCCCTCCCTGAGCCTGGTTCTGCCGGAGGTTTCTTCCTGTTAAAAGGGAGTTTTTCCTTCCCACTGTCGCCAAAGTGCTCGCTCATAGGGGGTCATATGATTGTTGGGTTTTTCACTGTATGTATTATTGTAGGGTCTGCCTTACAATGTAAAGCGCTTTGAGGCGACTGTTGTTGTGATTTGGCGCTATATAAATAAAATTGAATTGAATTAAGTTGGGAATCCAACCTGGGAAGGCCTCTTGGAGCCATTACTAAACGACGATAGATTACAAGGTCATCTGTTCAAATCACTGTATCAAAGTACAAGTTATTCGGATGTGTCACCATATTGCCACAGTCTGGAAGAACATGTGAGTTGTCAGGAAATTAGTTAGGCTCTTCAGGAACAACCCAGGAAAAACCAAGGCTCAAGCCTGCCATAAGGTGGAAATTGCTGGATCACCAGCATCACGGTTCAACGTGCACAACAAATTTACATCACCGACAAAGTTCTTTCTCCAAAATGTATACCTTTAAGCTTGACTGAAATTAGCAGCTGCCCACATGGATAAGCCAAATACCTCATGGATAAGCTTTGTGGTCTAAGACTGTCCACAATGTTTGAACACTGCACCAACTATCAAGCATGGTGGCGGTAGCATCATGATCCGGGGCTGTTTTGGTATCAGTGGTTCTGCAAAGTGGATGGTATAATGATGAAATAGGACTAACTCTACATTCTTTAGCTTCAAATCAACAGCTGGACTAGACTTTGACACAGCTGAGTGTTCCAGGCAGTAATCCCAAACTCACATTTCAACTGGTTTTGGAATTTGGGTATAGTAGATGCTAGGAAACTAATCAGTTTGAGTCTAATCTATCAGTTCTGCCAAGATGGCTACCAACTACATTTAACCAAATCAAGTGGGGGTGTGTGTATGTATGTATATCTGAAACTATATGTACTTTTACAGCTGTGTAGCTTGGAGAAAATCAAATTCAAACATTGTAACCAGCTGTTGTTTTCTAAAGTCGTATATCCTGTATTCCAAACAGTCCTAAATGACCTCGACATCCATGTCCATGATGTAAACATCTGACCACAGCTGTGTACGTTTTTCTTTGGTTTGCTTCCTCCAATCAGTCTCATCTGTCATTCCTACTTTAACAATATACAAACAAAGCTCCACTCGCGCCTCTCATTTCTGTCTTCCACGCTACATTTCATCATTTCTTACTCTATATTTTAGTTGTAACAACACACTCCTTCACTCCTCTCATCTCCTGTCTCTTCAGCTTTCCTTCTCGTGCCTCTTTCTTCCTTTGGGGGATCAAACACCTTGCTCTCATAACAAAAGGGTGGTAATCCTCTCCATATATGTTTTTCTCTTATCTTCCATTTTGCACTCTTCCTAATTGTCTTTTTCCTTCTCTCGTGATTCTTCTCCTTTCTTTCCGTCCTCTTCACTTCCTACTTTTATTTTCCTTTTCCCTGTTTTCCTCCCTGCTGTATGGCACTTTTAACTGAACCTTAAACCTCTCTTTTCTTGTCTTTTCCCCACATTTTCTCTTCCAGATGAGATTGATATGTTGGAGCGTCTCTGGTTGTCGGGCATCTGCCACAATGATAAGATTGAGGTATGATGTTTTACAACTTTTCTCCATTAACCTGATGAATATATATCTTCAGCTATTTCCAAACAAGCTTTGTGTCAGTCCTTTTCACCAAACCAATCATTATTGTTTATTTATTTATTGTTGTTTATTTAGAAAAGTACGAATGACAACAATCCCAGGACTAACTCGAGCTATCATACCTACTAGATGTGACCTCCTAAAAAGCAGGAACCTTACCTGATTCAGAAGTGGTCGCTATAAATTGTCACCTTGCTCTGCTTTCAGTCTTCAGTCTGTAATCTTTATTTTGCTTCTGTTCGGATTCTGTTCACATGCACATTAATGTGCGCTGTCAAAATGGCCTCAACGTCAATTTAATTTGGGGAAACAGGACAGGAAAGCGGTGCAGGTGGTAATAAATTGACCTATCTGCATTTAAAGTAAATTGTGGACATTCATTCTATTATTGTCTTAAAACAGTAAATGGTAAAAACTTTATGTGTGTTAACTCATGACATCAGAATTCAGGTTCTTATAGGTTATTCTAGTCAAACTAATACAACACGTCCTTGGGATCTGCTGTCCAGGTCACTAAATTTTACTCAGCCAACAACAAGTGCCATAGATCATTAGAGGAGAGCTGCCGTTAATAAGTGTGACTGACAAGCATGTTTCATTAAAAGGTTGCCAGTGAGAGCATAGAGTCAGTGGTTGTGCAGGGCGGGCACTTAGACGTAGGCAGTTAGAAGCTGAGCGAGTCTCCTCGCCGCCGGCTTAAACTAGTCTCGATTTCACCTAGCAGGGTAATACCCATAGGGATATAGGGTCTCTGACCCGAAGGACGGCGAGCCGGACCAGACCCTGTACAGGGGAAACTGGCGATCTAACAAGGTATGAATGTATTTAAAACACCTGAGTTTCCTAATGTGTTCTCAGCCTGCTTTAACTCTAAACAAAGGGGAGTAGCAATCTTAATACATAAAAACATTAATTTTACAGAACTCGATACAATTATAGATCCAG
>VURO01024645.1:0-15268 GCA_015108175.1 Pelvicachromis taeniatus | reverse complement strand
CCGAGTCAGTAAATCTAAACATATTACACACACACACACACACACACACACACACACACACACACACACACACACACACACACACACACACACACACACACACACACACACACACACACACAGATAAATAAAAAGATCAGCTTGTAGGCACTAATTAGTTTTTTCCCTTCGTTTTTCATGATTAAAGTCCAGCAATGAATGATTTAGCCTACCTTATTTTAAAGAACATATGTAAACAGATGTAAGCTAAGCGCTAAAAATTGTATTATGTTGTAACATTTGCCTAGTTTCTTAATAACTTTTTAACTTTTTTATAGTTTTTATGAGCCTTTATAGGAACAGTTGGCATGTAAGATATTAAAACCATAAAAAGAGTTTAATAGCAGTTGTAGTTCTCTAAAAGTACAAGAAAAATGTCATTTCAACATTGGCATTCAGACCTCAAAGATATATCTCAGTTTCATCTGCAGGAAAAAATGTGAACACAGCATAAAAGAGATGAAAGCGATTATGATAAGTGCACAGCAGGAAGTAAGTTAAAATCCGCTGCAATAAGTCCAGTTAGTAAGAACCCTGCACCATGATGGTTACCATTTGCACCCCCCCTCTCTCTAACACTAACATGCAGACACACACACAAATCTTCAACAGAGGTTATAAAAACCATCTGGGTTGTAAATCTCAGTGTGGAAACCACAAGTGTGGCTGCAAAGCTTTGTCAAAGGCTTGCCAGGAGGTTTATACCCCCCCCCCCATACACACACACACACACACACACACGAGGGGAATGTTGACCTGATTTAAACTTTTAGAAAAATTGAAAGGTCATCCAAACAAATATTTTGTTAGTTACCCAGTGCACATCTGAACGTCCCAAGTACGGTCCTACCACGTAAAAGAACCATCTACATAGCAAACCACTTGTAAAAGTAAAAATGTGGATTCATACATCACATTTTCTAATTACATTGGTCCGATTTTTCATCCACAATCTCATATAACAAAATTTATTTGGCTGGCACTTTAATCTAATCACAGAAAACATAACATCTCTTGTACAGACCACAAACTGTGTTATATGGGAATGCTGCAAGCCCAAGAAAACTGAACTAACTGCACTGTATGTGAATGTTCATGGGTTATTACATGGGTTATTACATGGCTTATTAGGTGCCAACAGCAAACTATTTTAGAAACTTGTGTCTCTGTGTCTGTGGGGAAAATATGAAATCAGAGCACAAATGTAGCCCCCCTCTGTCTTCCTGTTTTGTTAAACTGAGCCCTTTGAGTGCCGAGGCCTGTAGTTACCACAATCCAGGATCTGAGAGTCTTCAAATTTCCATCCAAATATGTTTGGGTGGGTTGGATTTGGCACTGAGATTAGGATCATTCGAGCCCACCCACAGACAGTACCTCCCTCTGCCCTGCTGTGTGGTGTCCTTTTCCTATCTGTGCAATAACATCACGGTGTGCCAATTTATGTTGCTTTTGCTGCCGCGGAGACCGTCCTAAACAAATCTTTGGCTCGAGAGAGACTCATCAGAAGCAGAAGCTCGATATTTACCACGTCCACAGACAGATGCTGTGATGCAAAAAACACAAGACGGTCTTGTGTTATGCAGAATCCCTCATCACATTCATCATGCACTGAAGATTTACAGGTTCAAATTTCTATTTTTATGGCAGTGATAACAGTTTAAAATGTAGAAATGTTGGGATAACACACAAGAAGAGAGGAAAACTAACTCTTAAACCCTTAAAAATCCAGCTGCTGTCATTTACTTGGCACTTGAGCAGCAGTGCATGTAGTTAAAAACAGACCACATGTCAAAACAACTGCGGCAGCACGGTGAGCAACAACTGTCCAGCTGACAGTGCGCTCAGCCCCCCACTCTTTGTGTTGTATCCCTGAACCTCGTCTTGCAGAGCATGACTAGCAGGTACGAATCTGATGAGAAATTGTGTTTTGCCTGCTCTTGCAGATTTATGTTTGTATTAATTTGCTTAACCAACAATAATAATAATAATAACAACAATAAAATCAGTTTTAATCTGTATTAAAAAGTGCTTGCGTGGCTTCATCGCTCATCTTTAGCTGATGTTTGCAGACAGCACTATGTAGTTTCAGAGTACTCAATCAAGCCTGCTGCTTTCAGCTGTCACAGTTCAACCATCACTTGATGGAGAAAAAGCCCCCAACCAGAAGCCCCAGCCCTACTGACCCACTTCCACGTCCATAAAATATGAAGGGTCTGGAAGAGTCAACACTCTTTCAGTGCATGGGTGCAGTCGGTCTTTTTCTGGAGGTGATTCTCATTCACAGAAAGTGCAATGGTTCTTGTTTGCCTTTATCAATGCAAAAGGTCGGGTCAAGGTTAAAAAAAAATGTGCAAAAACAATCTATAATGTTAAACCTTCAAGCTTAGAAAATGCAGTTATCTGAAAAGGCTTCAGAAATAACAAAGATGATTTAGTCTAAATCACTATTTCTGGGCTAGTCACATAAAGAGACCCACCTCTAAATAATATTTCAAGAGAAGATATAACACAAAGTCTGGGCTGTTTTGTACTTCAGCTCCAAGGGATTATAAAATAATTTACATTTTTTAATGAATAAGTTAATTAAATGCTGTAGAATCAAAAAAAAAAGAAAAGCTGCAGACAATTACAAAATAGTTAATGACTAGAAAAAAAAGCGAACAGGTCACAGACCAACAACAAGCAGCAGTAACAGACTGAACTGAAATCTGTCACTCCCTCTCTCCTTGACAACCACTGAATAAAGCCTTGTTCACACACGCAAAAGGGTTTTTTAAGCTTACCTTCATCTTTTCCCCTCTTCTCAACTGAATATGAACCTTTTTAAAAAACTCCTTCTGCTGTAAAGTCTATGAAAATCTCAAGGACAAGGAAAACTGAGGTTATCGTCCCGTGATGAGTGTGAGCACTTCTGATTGGACCAGCGTGGTTTTGGTTTGCTGTGTCACTCCTAACAACATGCTCTAAGCATCAATTGTGGTTTTTGCCTTTTTATATGGATGGAGGGTTTTTGTTTTTGTTTGTTTGTTTACATTATTTTTATGTTGATGATGGCGAGAAAATCCTGGTAAAACTCTCTGATCGTCTAAAACAGTGTCCAGAAGAATGGAAACAATTTTCTGAGGTTTCGTTATCGGGATTACTGAACATGAAAAAAAGTATCCTGGTTAAAAACATTAAAAAAAAAAAAAAAAAACTTCTGAGAAGTCTCTTTTTACTGGCCTGAGGCGCACTCAACATTATAGCAGCTGTGTAGGAACTGGGGAATTCCCCCAACTTAAACCTTGTTTGGTGATAACTTAGGTCGCATTTCCCTCATTGGGAGCACAGACAGTATTATTCAGACTGGTGGGTCCATGTTGTAACAGTCTCTCCCTGGTAAGAGGGAAGCCCTGCATAGCTGAGAGTGGAGGGAAACAGAACGTGACGGCAGGCCTCCTCTTCCTCTGGAACTGCTACAAAACTTGTCTCTGCTCTTTTGAGTTTTGACAACAGATGGGCCAACGGTTTCTGTCACCTGACCCTGTCCCTCTCTGTGCTGCTCACTTGTATTCACTGTAGACCATCCACACTCAAACACACACTGAACACATGAGGTCTGACCTGGAGCCATTTGCAAGCAGCATATACAACATTTAGAGCCTTTCAGCTGCAGTAGACACAGGCTAACAAAAAACAACAGATCAGCCAACCTGCTAGTCAAGAAGCATAAACTATTAGTCTAATCCTGAGATCCCGGTCACGGCTTTGACTGCGAGGTACATTAATAGCTCCCCAGCTGACTGCATTCAAAGGAACATGATTAGCATGTTTGAGCCTTTCAGGTCTACTTTGCAGACTTTGGTGAGGAGTCAAACAAGCTTTTGTACATTCCACTTATTTGGCCTCAGTCTTGGGTGTAACTCATGAGACTTATTACTAGTAATGGATTTCACACGGCTTGAAAACACACCCTGTGTGTCACAATCCTGACCTGAAATCTCGAGAACATTAATATTTTGTCGTTTGTATTGTAATACAGCATCGGAGATTACTTGCTACTCTAAAAGCTAAACGTACAAAAAACATCTAGTCAGCCAACTGCTGCTGTCCACAAATACCAACCCACCTGCTGACACATCAAATAAATAATGAAACCAATACAACTCAGTGTGACACATATTTACTGAAGCTGCTGTCTGACTTTGTCTTGCTGGCTGGGAAAGAGCACATGGATCTGCTTAGTGCACTGCTCACCCATGTGATCTGCATTTCTGCAAGACGAGCTGTAAACCAAATGAGGGGTCTTTGTTCAAACTTGACTTTTTACAAGACACTCTCATACGCTTTCTTAAAAGAGAAGCTTATAAAAGTCAGGCCATCACTCTCCCATTGCCTCAAGCGAGGAAAGGCACAATGAAGTTAAAATTTCTTGCCCTACAAATGCTCCTGCGTTCTGAAAGCAACGAGTCGTAAGGTAGCACCATTCCTCCACATACCTCGCTGATGTAATGTCGACCACGCCCATACTACAAGCTGTGGCGAATGACAAGAAACAAGGTGTGGAAGAGGACCACGATGGGAGAGGCTGGTGCCACATGCATGCGCACGTATGGACAGTATCTTAAATTCAAAACACCACGACTTCTTCTCTTAACTTCTAAAAATCACTGAAAAGTTTGAAACTGCCACGGTGATTCTACAATGTAGCGAAAGTGCGCACAGACAGGCCTCGGATATATTTCTGCGCAAGACTTCCCAACTGCTCACCAAGCATGAAATGCACAACAGAACTGTGAGGCTGACTCATCAAAACCACAACCACAAGATATTTTTACAGCCACAGATTTACTAAAACTTCAAGTTCAAGCGCAGAAAAGTACTGAGGAGCAAATACAATTAAAAATCTCATGCTTTTCTTATAAACGAAGGCATTTCTATTTTAAATGAAAAGCAAATCATGTGCACAATCTCAACTTTCAATCAACTAAGGGACAGATGGCTATTTTCAGTAAGGAATTAAAATGGGATAATATGCAGGTCATAACCAAGTAGACAGGAAAATTATTACATGAGAATTAACAGTTTGACTTCAAGCAAAAGCCTATTCTGTTCATGGACCATAGCGTAAACAGAAGAGAGAGCGTTTGGACAACTCTGATTAAAATGCACCAGCAGGATCTCAGCGGCCACAAATGACATGCAAGGTGTGAATGAAATGCTGTGGACCTGAATGTTTGATGCTGCAGCGAGACTACCGCAGCGAGTCTACGGCAGCGCAGCGCTGAGGTCTCACCTGAGAGAGTAAGTATAGCCGGTGTTCTCTGGAGCACACTGTGGTGGCGTGTATGTGTGCAGCTGGGAAAAATCCATGTTCAGTCTTCTTTGTTTAGACTGCAAGAGTTAGGATTTAAGGCAAAGGACTATTTTAGCCAAGGACAACAAGAACAGACCAACTTCACAGACACACACAACAAAATGCAAAACGCTTTGTTCAGTTTGTCTCTGGCAGAAATGGTGAGCTCGGGTTGCGCCGCAGCTTAATTGCATTTCGAGTACAGATTCGGAACTGCCACTACATTTTTAGAAAATAACACAGCACTAGCAGATTTCCTGCCTCTTCCCAAATCAATTCAAGCTCCATTCACTGGGCTGCTCTCCAAGAAAACACAACCACCAGTAAGTGCTGTGTTGTACAGCCATGTGCGGGCAGACCCTAATGAGAGCTGCTGGACGCTCCTTTTCCTGTGGAATACAACAATACTACTGTGTTTCTGCCTGTGGTTGAGAGTTGGCCAACCTCTTCCTCCATGCTGGCTCAGGCTGGTAGATGACAGAAGCTACGGACACCAGTGAAGCTGTAGTGAATGACTCGTCTCTTCTCCTCCGTACACAAAGAAAACAGGCAGCAGCTGATCGAAAAGGCTGGTAGAGACAGGCCGGAGAATGACGATCCTCTTCCCCTTTGTAATAGGAGGACTCCTCACCAGCACAGCTACAGCTACAGTGAGCGCTTGAGTAAGCTCAGTGTTATGAAACCCAGTAAAAACACAAAGGGGTGGGGCTGATTTATAAGGCAATGGGCGGGAAGCATTAAGCCAAAGGGCTGGTCTTCTTAGTGAAACCTGCATTGTGTGAACTGCTGTACAAATACTTTGTACCACATGCTCACAGCTGCCAGTTTCTCAGGTAAACCAAGGTACGACTAATGCATTCCAGCACAGCAGTCTGGCAAATATTCCTACTTTGCTGAACAGCTTGAATAGTTGTGTATTGTTGCCAGCATGTGGATGCAAATGTAATGACAACTCAATAATAAAGTGGACCCAATGTGCTCATTCCCAGCTCCGGATATTATTCTTTGCATTGCATTATTTTGCATTATTATGCAGAATTCAAATACTGGGCTGTGATGAAAAGCTGCATCCAAGGTCTGAAACAAGTCATCTTAGCTCCATTTTTAAGCCTGCTTTCAATCAACAGCCTCGCACTTGCGAGGTATGACTGGCAGGTGGGTGGGACTGCTGTGTGTCCCTGATTGCAGTAGTAGGGATATGAGCTCTAAATGACATCATACAGAGCCAAGGGTAGAAAAAACTGCCTGCAACAGAGAATTTAGGCACCCCGAAGAGTGGGATTTTGGGTCAAAGGGATCACTTGCACAACCTCATCACACAAAGCTACATGCAGAGTATACAGTGGTAGACAATATTGCCTCAGGCAGCTTTAAAGGGGCTCATAAAAGGTGTGATCCTTATGCTATATGAGATAACTGATGCAATAAGTGTGTCTGATTGGAGGTTCTGGCCACAACAGAGCAACTATTCTAGATGCCACTCTGTGAATGTGGCAGTCTGACTCAACTTCTGCTCAACAACAGCAGCAGCAGAATAAAACAGATGGCCATTAATAAAAGCCCAGCACCAAACTCTCAACACCATAATCTTAATCATGATTTCAAACCTACATCCAAGTCTCCGAGCCGAAAAGCAGGATAAAAGGAAACAAATACCCAAAAGCCAGGGGGACTACTTTAATTCAGCCAAGATTAGTTTGGGGTCTTTTTTTTTTTTTTTTGCAACATGTCAGCACTGCGCTGAATCATGACGCAGGCGCTGAATGTGGACACGCCGAAATTAAATACTAATCTCCCCTACGGTGCATTAATCCACCAAGAGACAAGCTGAACAGTAACAAGAGAAACCAGAGACTCAAACACATGCAACACGGTGACACCTTTACACCTTTCCCACAGCACTATCATACATCATCTCCCTTTTATTTTTTTTGCTGCCTCCTTTACGCAAACTGTGTGCGACGAACAGCGCAAACAGCTGAGTCCTGTGACTGCTCCAGCTACTGTCAAAACACAGTAATACACTGATACTGTTTACAGCACACGTGTACTCCTGTTGTAACTGAATTGCGCCCAGGCCCGATGACATATCAGCCCCGTTACATTCGTGCTAAATTTAGAAGCTGGACGTATTTAGACGGCGCCGTCACTGACTTACAAGCTTGTGCAACGACGCGCTAATCTCACTGCTCATCGTGCAGGTTAACTTGATATTTATCAGTAAACACGCACTTATTGATCACCACTAATCACCGAGAACGCGTTTAACCTCTGATACTGTCGCAGATGTAATAAAACGACCGTAGAAAATCAGGCCTAAAATTGCGCACACTGTCAAAACTGTTGCCAAAGGAGCGCAGCGAAGATCTGAAATATAAAAAAAAAATGCAGTCACACATTCACTAAAAATTGTTTCTACATTAATATGATTTTCCAAGCAGCACGTCAACTTGCCCGGGTGGTTAGGCTCCATTTATGTTGTTATGCTTTAAGAGTGTAATCCAAAGGAGTAAGATCCACACAGTACTATCAGGGAACATGCGCAAACTTCTGCCAGCATCCCGATGCGCGGAACCCCCAAAAGGGTTATTTACGACTGCGGATCCGCAAATCCTTCAACGGTATTTTCTCACAGAAAGACGCCAAAGTTTACAAGTGGCGAGAGACTGTTGTGCTAGTGCACAACAAGCAGATTTCCAAAATGGCTTCCCGGGCGTAACAAAGCCAGAAGGATCGCTGCCGAGCTGATCCTCCCACTCCCAGACCCTCCATTGTCGGCCAGAGCGCACACTTTAAATCTATTGGAGGAAAAGCGGCGTTGCAACGGCATCTGCTGAGCCACTGCTCCGTGCACTGACGGGGATCACGCTTTTGTTTCAACTAGAAATCCCTGCATGACACCTGCCGCTTAAAGGAAGCTCAGTCCATTTATGACAGCGCTGCTGAGGCTCCCTGTATAATAATTATATTATATGAAATAAAAATAAGACTCGCTCATTTTCACTGCCCTCTATATAAGTTATTGTTTAACATTTTATTCCACCGGTGGTATTTTTTGCTCCATGTGAAGGGTGAAAGAGTGGAAATGAGCAGGTGACAAAAAGGAGGTGAAAAAAAGAGCCAATCGTGACGAGGCTGGTAAACGAAGTGAGAAAATGCGTCTCTTCACGATTATATTTGAAAGCATCAGACTTTTGAGAAGCCGTGTGTGTGTTTTATGCACCATTAACAAACTTCAAGTAATTAAGACTGCAGCAAAAGGGAAGAGCTGGCACTTGCTGCTGTGCTGTTACTACAAACCCTCTAAAGCAGGATTACAACAAAGTTATTAACATTCAGTCATGTTGAAACAGCACAAAGACTAAAGCCAACACAAAAAAGTGTTAGTAGGTGAACGATTAAGTGCATAATGTCACTGCTTGTAACAGCTCGCGTGTCTGCACGTGCTTCCGACAGTTTTTATTTCCCCATGGTATTTCACTCTGACTAAAAGAGAGTCTGTTTAGTTGCATATCTGCAGCTGAATTTATCTAATCTATTTATCTATCATTCACCCAAACCAATACTATCAAGCGAAAGTCCACTGATAGATTCCACTGATAGAGCGTAATAAAGACAGTGAGGAAATGCATGACGCTTGTAGATGTATGGAAGGAAAATAAACTAAATAAAACACTCACAACTAAACAAAATAACCCAACCACCAGCTTGTAAAGCAAATCCCACAGTTTCTGCTTGCAAAAATCAAAGAGCAGCGATTTTTATTACTTTATTGAGCCTCGTGAAGCTCAGTGCTTCATACAGTACGTTGTTAAAGTGAAAGGGTGTGGTTCATTTGAGGCAAATGAATAAGAGAAGTGAGAATATGGCAAGAAAACCTACAAATATGTTGTTAGTAACAGAGACGCAAGCTTCGTTACGACCAATAACGTCCCTCACACTGCCAAATCAAACAATCCACTTTACAATCAAATCCGAATCATGAGTAATTACACTGCTAAAAACCTCGTTACCTTTGAAATTGGCATGTGGCAAAGAAAGGAAATAAAAGCACAATTCACAGAGAAAGGGAAAAGTTACTACAAGGGGGATTCCTGCAAAGAATCAGGTTTGCACGCTATTCACTGTAGGTTCTCAATTTGTATAAGACAAAAATCCCCACTCCAAACCAAAAACAAAAAATATGAACAGGTGAAACCAAAAGAAAGAGCAGCTGAGGACAGATCAGCCTTCCATAAAAGGAGAGATTAGTAATAAGAGTACTTTACTACGACATTTAGTTGAGCTTGTCATGTCAGATTTATGCTACATTGTACTACTACCCCATATTTCAGAGTGTAATGCTCTAGTTTTATTCTAATTCTTGATGTTATACTCAATACATGTGATATAACCATTTATAATGGTTGGTAAATAAGTTTTACTCTGGTCAGAGTTGTTTAGAGTCAAACTGAGGAATTTGTGTGAAGTCAACATGCCCTAGAATTATAATGTTTTTGAATGAAGTCAGGAAAGTTTCAAAGTGATAGGCCCCACAAGAGGCCTATCAGACACCTAAAATCTCAAACCCATTCTAAACAGGCGGGCTTTAGAGAGGCGCCATCTGCTGGACAGTCTGCTGAACAGTACCAGTGTATTCACCTCATAGGAGCTTTCAATATGATCTTATTTTAGGTTTTGGCGTCAAGGGCGACAGAAGGTGGGCTCAAAAACTAAAGAGCAAGCCCACTCACTTCCGGTTTTATCATTAAATATTAATGATTAATTATTATTACTCGTGCAAGTGCGTTTGAGATCAGGAGATCTTCAGGAGAAAAAAAAACTTGTAGAAAATGTGAGTGTGGAGGACTCATCAACAAGACATTAGAATTGGCTGTCGCAAAAATAAAGGGGGTTTAACACACAAAAAAGGCAACAAAGTCCGAGTGTGTGGTCACTTCCTACAAAAACGGAAGTGTACATTTGTCAAGTCTCTCGCTCTTTACTTGGACCCTCTGGCTGTGCTAAAGGTTTAAGGAAGTGTTGGTTAAACTACGCCTGCGTGGAAAGCGCCTCATAATAGTTAGCCATTTGGTCTGTGTTCAGTTCACGGACCAACTGCCCACAATCACCATTATGGAAAGAAAAGAAGTTAGCCTCGCCTGTCCTGATGTCAGCCTGTACTGTAGAGTCAGTAATGCCCGGAGGCGTCATATACAGTGCATACATTATCATTACTATTTTCCTTTCACAGCTAAATATTTCCACCCAGTAAAACACCAGAGGGATGCAACACGGAAGCAACCAAAAACAGCAACAGCAAGTTTAATGCTGGAGATCATCTGTGTAGCTTCCCATGACAGCTGAGGATAGCACGCCTAAAAGCTGCACACATCATTATCAGGGCAGATTGTACTCACATGCTGGGAGTGCCTCCGGGTTACTAACGGTAAACTCGTGGGTAGTTGATTCATGCAGCCGGTTTATAACTTCAACAGTTGTACATTCACGTTCCTGAAAAGAGGACCCAGCTCTAACGTTCGCCTTTCCCGCACACACACTGTCACTTTTTCCTTTGGCCACGCACGTCACCACCGTCACTCCATATATGGTAAAAACGACCATATATGAGAGCCCACTCAACCACCCATTGAATGATTTTCGATTTAAAATAGCGTCACTTAGTGGCCACGTGCCTGGATAAGAAAGGTAAAACTGTCACACAGCAGCAAAGATTTGCCTTGTTTAGTTTGCAGGAATTAGATTGTCAGGCAACTTACTGAGTAACTTATTAACTAAACTGGTGCTTAATACTAACTTTTTCAAGGTGAACTCTTGTGACACGGTTGCTTATTTAACCTAAACTGTAAAACAGATGACTTAAAAAAAAAAATTCGACTCATTTTTGTCCATTAATGTGTAAAAAGAAGCATTATTTTTATATTTATTTTTTTTAATACTGGTGAACATGAATCAACAAACCTTCTCTGTGGCCTTACTCATTTCCTCCTGCTTAGCAGTTCCATATTCAACATCCTTTATCCTGAATATATATCAGATCTAATATATACTGATCAGATATATCAGTATATATCAATATAGATCTAATCTGATATATCAGTATATATCTGATCATTATTTATCAGCTATATCAGATTAGATCTATATGATATATACTGATATATCTGATCAGTATATATCATATAGATCTAATGTGATATATACTGATATAGTCTGATATATCTCATTGTGCAGTAGTTTTTAATCAGATTGTGCAGTGCTCTATGCTCTATACAGACATCTTATCTTTTATCCACTATTCCTTCTCTGCGCATGTCCAACTCATTGCAGTCTATCGTTGTCTGTTCTACTTGAGCCATCCCTTTTATATGTTCATTTCTAATCCTGTTTCTGTGTGCATAGACTCATAATTTACATTTTCTATCAGTATTGAAACTCATTTTTTAATAGTTGAATTTACTCTTTTGTGTTGTTGTAAAGAAAAATCACAAAAACATGACTAGCAAATGAACAATCAACAAATGCACCCAACCCACACCCGTTGTTAACAGTACTGTACCTCTTAGTTCATCTTTTGTCATTTAATGTTGCATGCATTTATCAAACCTATACTAAACTGTGTTCTTCACAGACCCACATACAGAGCAGAAATCAGACTCTGAGCAATATTTTCAGAAAAGGAAAACCTGGAAAATAAGACACCTGTCTCTTGTGGAATGGTGGCGATGTGATCCCATTGTCCCTATGATCATGTGACAACATTTTATGAAAGGGAGGACAGCTGAAGCTGGGTGCAGTTGACTTGTGCTTGTCTGTTTTGTGGTGTGCAGAAAGCTGCTACAGTTTTCACAGTTTACATGTTTGGCATACAGTCACCATGAAAATTGCTATTTTTGTGCCTCCTCCTTCCTGTGCAGCCTGAAGAGAGAGATCGCTGTAAGTAAACACTACAGTCGCCTTGGTTTCTTCAGTGATCAGATAATATGTAGTTCACTCTCCATTAGAGAGTGCCTCTGTTAACTGTTCTATTTTTAACAGACACTGTGAGACTTGTTTAACAGTGGCACAAGGTATGTTGGACAAGAATTCATTTTGACTTAGAGCTTTTTTTAATGGTTTCTGATAACCCAGTTGCACATTCTGAACAAATGGGACAGCAAAGAATAAAAATTACAAAACAAAAGACAAAAGGAAAGGGGAAAGCAAGTCACAGTCTATGAATACCTTACAGAGCTTGAGAAATTCATCCAGGAAGCTCCAGTTAAGAGCAGAAAGACGGTGGTTAAAAGCCTCATCGGTGGGGCGTTGTGTGAGAAACCTGTGACTCACAATCACCATGTCTCTGAGGACAAACTAACATCAGCATGCAGATACTTGTTAGGTAAGGAAACATTAGAGACAGATGTGTGCCAGAGACACCAGCAGGATCAAAAAACTCATTAAAAAAGCCGGACAAATCATTGGACACAACCTGGAGACGTTTGAGTCAGTGAGGGACAGGAGGTCACTGCCAAAACTGCTCTCCATCATGGACAATCCATCACACTCACTGCATGACACTGTAAACAGACAGCAGAGCTCCCTTTCTAAAACACTCATTCAGCTTCGCTGTCAGAAAGAACGTTACAGGAGATCATTTCTGCCATATGCACTCACACTGTATAATAGCTCATCCCTGGCTAAGAGATGAGCTGTCACCATCTGCAATACCTCTCTCTGTGCTCCAAACAGAGAGAGAATGGTCACTTTATTCTTTAGCTTTATCGCCATTATTATTAATTATTATTGCTACTTTTATTATTACTATTTTCTTCGTAGTTGTATTCTTAGTTGTAGGAGTAGTATTTCTAGGAATTTTTCCTATTTATTATTTGTGTGTACGTGTGTACATTTGGTTGTTATGTGTGTACATTGTGTTGGTATGTGTGTGCATTTTCTCCTTTTGCTGCTGTGACGCAACAACTTCCCTTAGGGGATCAATAAAGTATTTTCTATTCTATTCTATTCTTGACTTGCAGAGAAGATATTTGAATTGACTTGGCTTGACTTGGATGCTGCTTTGACTTGAACCTCCCCTTCAGGACCCAAAGGCTTAC
Source organism: Pelvicachromis taeniatus (assembly GCA_015108175.1). Lineage (NCBI taxonomy): Eukaryota > Metazoa > Chordata > Actinopteri > Cichliformes > Cichlidae > Pelvicachromis > Pelvicachromis taeniatus. The sequence goes on along the minus strand of VURO01024645.1, from coordinate 1,798 downwards.
GTAGACTTGACTATCACTGGCTTTAAAATTAGATGAGACTGAAAACGCCTTATCTGTGACTACTGTGAATGTCTCACACCTCTGTGATCACAGAGGAAGCATTTCAGGTCCAAGGAGTTGCCTGATTTCTTTTCAACCCTCACCTCATCATGGGGGGCCATTATGGCTTGGTAAGGCCTGCTTATATGCAATCATCAGACCTTTGCTCCTCCAAAAGCAGCAAGAACATGCGACTCAACGTCAGGTTGCATTACCTCCTGTTAGTTTCAGAAAGTCAGCGTGACACTGAAGGTTGTGAAGTCTGAAACCTCATGGTGGTAGCAGAAGGCATTAGGCTAGACGCAAGTGGGGGGAAGGTTGGATTATGTCTCACCAATCCTGCATTCCGAGGTTAGAGAGCAGAGGGAGGAGGGGGAGAGAAGGTGAAGGGTAATGGGGACCAGGGCGGAAAGAAAAGAAGCCGTCAGTAATTAAAGAGGAAGGAAAAGAGACGAAGATGAAAGGTAAAAAGGAGAGGATCCAAAGAGAAAGGGAATAAAGTTTTTGATGAAATGGCATCTGGCAGGTCTTGGCAGCTCCCCGAAAAACGTTTAAAGCTACAGTGAATGAGGCAGCTCCCTCTGCTGAATGCACCAAGAATACGCTGACAGAAATAAACGCATTGTACCTTTAGTCGCTAGAAAATGAACCCCAGTCACCTGGTAATGTGGTCTGTGGCTGCCGAATGTCAACAAGTATCTAGTGTGACGTCAACAAAGAATGCGCACGACTTTGAATTTTTCTAAAATGTGAATAACAGTTACGTTATCCGACACCTTGTGTACAGGGCATCCTACATTCTTGCAGCGCCACAGTCTTTTCTATAGATTTTCTCTATTTTCTATTAAAACCGAAACATAAAAAATTATAGAAAAGTGCAAAAGGTGTTGGCAGAAACAGACCATCCATTAGCTTCAGGATCGTGAATCTGTAAGGTTTACTTTTTCAGTGATGTCAGATATGTTGATTGGCATGCGCTTTTAGATACAGGCATCTTCCACTGTGACATGAAGCATCTGCAGTGTGAAGATTCTTAACCGATAAAGGCCTCGAAAGCAGAAAGCAGGCGGGATGCTGAGGACATATGAACTTAAATAACAATAAGCACATGCATCAACCATGCACCTATTTACTTCAAATGCAAAAGCTGCTAGTTCAGTAACAACATGCTCCTGAAGGGACTGAGTAATAGACTTGGATTCAACCATCAAATATAGTGACTAACCCTGAAACTCTTCTTAGAGTCTGAGGTATGACAGGAGCAACACCCCAGCACTAAAAAGCTTTTAAAATGACAAAGAAACTAAGGAAGGAGAAGTGACCAAAGAATGTGTGCATGCAAACAACGCAGCACTCGATGCATTTCTATAGTAACCATCAAACACAGCTTTCCTTCGACCTGCTGATAGAAAGCCTCGGCGCTTCTCCAGATGGTTTCCAGAGCATTAAAGGAGATAAAAGCCTACACGGGGCCTTTTTTTTTTTTTTGCTTTGTTGTTTTAGTGTGTGCACAAATGTGTGTTTGTGTCCGTAGAAGTGGTTTGCTCTTCCAAGCCATCCATGAAGCAATTTGGTCATTATGTTGGCTTATTATTATGGGTTTCTGAGGGTGACCTAGTGCAAAATATGCATGGGTCTGTCCACACACTTATTGCACACACTGCAAACACTCTGAAAAGACAGAAAGGCTAACAGAGATACAAATGGGAAAGGGCTGTATAGAGGGAAAAAAAACACAGCTAGCAGGAAGGAAATGTGG
>VURO01024638.1:2562-21582 GCA_015108175.1 Pelvicachromis taeniatus | reverse complement strand
ATCCCGAAATGGCTCTGACTTGACGACTTCCCTTAGCTGCCTTGTTCTAACATGCCAGAGGCTGTTCACCTTGGAGACCTGCTGCAGATATGGGTACAGGGCCAGCGAGAGCCAGCTTGCTAATCTAGTCTCTTTTTCGCCCTAATACTTTGGTTGGCGGACCGACATGTGACCAACATATCACTCTTTTCCGTGTCTGATCACATGCCTTTCCGCCAGGCAAAATGGCGGAACAAACCAAAACAAATCCTCTTACGATGTCACAAAAATCATGAAAAAGCCTTAGAAAAGCCGCACCAGACAATAAGCCGCAGGGTTCAAAGCTTGTGCAAAAAGTAGCGGCTTATAGTCCAGAATTTACGGTAAACACATTTCCGACAGCCTGGTGGGAATTCTTAAAAATAACTAAGTCTTCCCTTATCCCATGTAAGCTAACACCCATTTGGAACAATCCAAGTATTGGGGTGGGGGTAATTAGTAAGTGGGTGGATGGGTATGTGTGAGTGAGTTAACAAGTGAGCGTGTGTTTGTGTGCATGGCTGGGCCTGGGGTTTGCTGAGCCTTTGTCCATGTGGGACATGGTCATGGAGGGAGTGATTCACCCTCCCTACAGCTGCCCATCGGGCACATGGCTGGATGTTCTGGCGTGGTTGTTGAGTCACTCCCTTGGTAGGCTGGTAGTCCAGGTAGGCTTGGACTTCTTTGGTGTCCGGGGCGGGTTCTGCTGGGTACCGGGCGGTTCTTGGGTGCCTGGAACCCTAGGACCCTTTATTTGGCCGGCTGCTCGTCACCTCAGGTCCTCCCACCCTTTGGTTGTGGGCGCCCCATCTAGGGTGTCCCTCCTTCGCCAACTGGGATGGAAGAGCAGATATCGCAGATATGTGTGGGCTTAGGTTCTCCTGGATCCATTTCCATCTGCATCTGGCTCCTAGGGGGCACTATTGAAGCTTCCCACCCTCATTTCCAAATACATTTCATGACAGACACACTCACACTCGACACTCTCGCTCCCTCGCTTTCTCACACTTATACTCACACTCACCTGCCACTACAATGTTATAAACTCATCAAGTCATACAAAAAATATTTATTCAGTTATTATTACTGTTAAAGGTAGCTCTACATATCTATATATAGGTATTTTTTTTACCACTCATATTGTTCAGAGGCAAAGTGAGACAGGTCAACTAAGGTATAAAGGTGTAAAGTTGGAAAATTTCATTTTTACCTTTTTCCTCCTGCAGCATGTTTCAAAGATGCAAGGCTGAATTATATTTGAGTTTATAATGAAATATTGGAAGAATAGCATATCTTTATTATTTATTTATTTCAATAAAGACAGACTTTAATTTGTCTCTGAATCAAGCGCCATTGATTTTTAATCCTTGTTGTAACCACAAGGACACACCATTCATGGGTCTTGTTAAGCCTTTTTTTCTTCCATCAATAGAGCTTTCCCTTTTTTGTATTTATTTTACCACGAACAAAAGTAGCTGAAACCAGCGGACATCACGACACACAAGTAGTGGCCCATACCATTTATTCAGAAGTTTCTTGCCGGCCTGGCCAGTTGGTCCACAGGATTTTCCTTATTTAGAACCCCGTTTTCAGCCAGCTGTGTTTGCTTCCTTGAGGATAATGGACAGTTATACATCTTTTATGCCTCACACAATCCATGTCCACACAATTAGTGTGCTATTAAATGTGAAGCACAAGAAAGGAAAATATAATGTGGCAGTACCATATGCCAACTGTGCTAACAATGTCTGCTCCACACTGATTTAGCACTTTCATTTTGCCTTTGTGAAAATTTCAGCGTCATCCCTCCAGCACTTTAAGTACCCCTAAAAATAATCCAAAGCTCATTTTAAGGCTTTTGATTAACAGCAGAGCCCTCTATGAAATCTAAAGGACACTTCAAACACTGTGCCAGTCAAAGTCAAAATTACATTCAAAGCAGGGGATGTCGGGGCAATCATTAAAAAATAATTTTTTACACTGAGGCTATAATAGCGCCTGTGTATCTGGCAAGCTTTTTAAGAGGGTAGCTGCACTTGAATGTCTGCTTGGGAATTGTTGCCAGCTGGTAAATATGGTAGTGCGACTGATGAATTAGTACATGACATTAAGTCTTATATGGATAGAGAAGTGGTAAAGTTCTGTTAGGATTTAACCTCCTCGAGGGTGCTTAGGCCTCACGGTATTCATGTTCACTTTTTTTTAGTCTTTTCTTGCCCCACTTGGAACACCTAAATACAAAAGCTTGTGATATTATTTTGTTTTGAAGTAATGTTAAATCACTAGCATGGTGATAGTGTCTATTCAATTTAAAATGTTATGAATGCAGGAGTGACTGTGAGTGCGAATGGTTGTCTGTGTTAGCCCTGTGACAGACTGGCGACCTGTCCAGGGTGTACCCCGCCTCTCGCCCTAAGACAGCTGGGATAGGCTCCAGCACCCCCCGCGACCCTGAAAAGGATAAGCGGCTGCAAATGGATGGATGTTAACATACCGTATATCTTCTAATAGTGGCCTATGATCCTACAGAGACCCGGAAGTTCTGGTGAGTTAGTGAGTGGGAGTTCCATCTGGTTGATCCTTGATGGGTTTATAGATACTTCCACTTATGTGACACTTGCTATCCCCTCCTTATGATGTTGGGATTATAGTGATTAAATTTGATTTCTATGTTGACAGCTTCACGTGATGTGCTGCTGATATTTGATGAACAGCACTAATTGTCTAATGAACATAAAACCCTAAAGCGACAGTTTGTGCAGCACACTGTGCGGTAAGGACTTAACATACTTGACCATGAAACCAGATTTAAATTTGAAGTACATTCAACGTTGGATGCTGCCAATCGAAACTGTTAGGTGGTCAACATGACTTTTCATAAGAAGTACTGAGAAAGATTGATAGTGTGTCTCATTCACACACCAGGTCAATCCAAGATCCTCCTGCTGTGACTACTCAGCTGGGGATATCAATGTCCTTGATGTGTTAACGCAAGACAGCATTCAGCTGCAGGCAAAACTCACTGACTGATGTGAGGCAATCTTTCTTTCTTTCTTTACATGTTTTATGCTTCTGCTGTAAACTAATCCACAAATGTTAATAGTTTTGACAGAACTGCTTACAAAGCCCCAGCAGCCCTGCACAACCTTAGTGCTGACAGGGAGAGAAACTTTGAAAGCTCCTCTCATGGCTCTCACGAACATCACGCATGTCAAACTTGCATATTTTTTTTTTCATCTGCTACTTGTACAACAGCGCTGGATAGATGAGGGTTATAGCCTGTTCCAAAAATATGTCTTGTCAAGATAAATCCCTTAAAAAACTTGTGGAGATGAGGCTCTCTCTTTCCTGCTACAGGATAATATAGTTTTATTTGAACTCAAGCAAGAAGGAGATGCATTCAACAATCACCCCTCAGCATTGTACACCACGACGCAGGGACGGAAAGATACCCATTTATTATCACTCTGAAAGGTAAATTCCAGAGCTGCTACTGTGTTGGACATTTGAACTTGAAATACTGATGTTATGCCTGATTCAAGTTCAAATAAGGTTTTCATACATTCCCAGCTAAATAGCACAAAATGTGCCCATATCACACCAGAATATCTCACCACGGCTGTCAGCATGCACTGTGTCACTATCTACAGCGCAGCTTCAGGGTTTGTCTCTTCTTGAGATCATCAACAGCTTCTGTCCCTCCATGAGAAAATTAAGAAGAATATTATGTATTTTTTTAGTACTTATCTTCATTTTAACTGTCTAATATTCACTGGGTTGCCAATGACTCACTCAGGGTTAAAGGTAAGATTATCTTAACATCCACCTCAATTTATGAATTTTTTCCCCTTGTTCATCAAACCTAAGTGCAAAAGAACAACAAGGCATAAGCAAATCATGGTAAGTCGAGGAATTCTTGTGGCTACATGCTAAAAACAGTGACCTTTCAAATATATTTGCATATATAATTTCTTGCACGATACTTTTTATATTAACCTCTCAGGATGTCACCAGACACCACACTGGTAGATCTGAACTAAGGACCTTGTTGAACTTCTTCATGTGAGAGACAGCAAAAATTACCATGCCACCATTACCTTTTCAATAATATATACCGTATATCTTCCAATAGTAGACGGCGTTTATTCAAAAAATTATCCAGCCGGCCCGGCGTTTAAAAGAGACCAGCGGTTGTTGGAGACCGGCTTTTATTCTCTTCTTGGAATTGTTGCGGAAGTGAGAGGGAAAGAGGACCCAGGCGCGGTTTTTAGACTGAGGTGGATGTAATGACCATCGAAGTGGGATTATTACACTGAACTGGAACTGTCGGCTAGTGAACCTGCTAACTGTGATATTTTGGTCTTTTACGTCCTCTCCTGGTGAATCGGCAGAGAGAAGTTTTGGGGAGCACCACTCGTGCACTGGGCTACCACAGACAAGGAGACACTCGGGAGCAAAGGGAGCACAATTGAGAACTGCATTATTTGTGAACTGTTGGAATACGTTTTGGAGCACTGTAAGTAAACACACTGTCTTTTCACCTCAGTCTAAAAACCGCGCCTGGGTCCTCTTTCCCTCTCACTTCCGTGACAATTCCGTCTGAGAAGAGAATAACAGCCGGTCTCCAACAATCGCCAGTCTATTTTAAATGCCGAGCTGGCCGAATAATTTTTTGAATAAACGCCGAGGCTACTATTGGGAGATATACGGTAGTTGCAGTTTTAAAACCCTCAAACCATTATCTGTTTAAATTTTTTTTTTTTAAGTGCATATAGTTTGTTTTGTTTTTTTTTGTTTCCCTGGAGAGAATAAAGCTAGTATATGTCTCTGCTTTTGGTGATTAAGTGGTTTTGACTTTGAAGCTGTTTCCAAGAGTGAGGCATGTTTCTAATGGTTGTTTACATTGTTTTCTTTTATTGCATCTGGGATCAAAGTTGGATTCATATCAGAGTGAAAGAAATTGTAACATAATTTTGTTTTAACCACTTCTTAAACAGAAGGACATTTATGAACCCCATTTGTTTTGTCTATATGTCCTTCTGCCAACAGTATAAAAGAAAAAAAGCCCATAAATGCATTCAAGCATGATGCACGAGGGTCTCCCGATCTTCATTTGAAAAACGTAATACATGTATGATTAAAATAAATCAGACTGGGCTCTGTACCACCAAACTGAGTTCAACATACCAGGGTTTTCCTATGAATGTGTTCACATAAAAAGCAATGGCACTGTCTGGCCGATCAAAAATACGAATAAGTGTATACTGGCAACAAAGTGACAATTTTTACAGATCAATATAAAAATATTATGCTAGAAAATATGAGTTAAAATTGCAGTGTGTGTGTAGGTGTGTGTGTTCATAAAGCAGTTTGGTCTGTTGTATTAATATTTTAAAATAGTTTTGATTTGAAGGAAAGATGTAAAAATGCCAACTGTGCAATTGACAGACTCATCAATATCACAACTCAACTTAAGAAACATTAGAATCTGATAGATTAGAATCTCATATTCCATTAAGTCAGTTAAACAGTTTTTTTATTCTTTCAACTCCAAACAAAAAATTAAAATATATATTTAAAAAATTCAAATGTAGGCTTAGCTTTCATGCAAATTTGATGTAAGTTACAATATAGATGTCCTGTTTTTTTTTTTTATTAATGCTTACAGAACTATGAAATTGTAAAATTCATTGAAGCCTGGAGGAAAAAAATCAAGTAACAAAGTTGGGTCTAGGAGTTTATAATTAATACCAAAACTCATAAGGGAAACACAAAGTCTTGAGAAACTATTAACTTTTAGACCCTATTTTCTACAGAGTAGATTTGTCCACAGGTGGGGATTTCTTACCTGTTGATCAAAAGTCTGGAATATAACGTGTTCCAGAACAAAAATAGGTTTGCAAAATAAGTAACTAATGCATGTTAAATTCCTCAAATAGCTTCCTCTGACTATTTCTAGTAGCAGTACAATAACACAGATTATCAGTCATTTATGGTGGTGGCAGTCATAGATAAAGTAATCATGATGCCAAAAATATATGTAACATTCAAGAGAAATATCATAAATATTGTTGCAAACATTGTTACAAAACACGTTTTTCTCCTTTCGGAGAAAAAGAAAACACGAGGCCTGCCACAGCAGTCATGGGCCTCGTGTTTTTGTACATAAAACGATCCCCATTAGAGATGCCATCTATTGAGACCCATGGATTTTCACTTTGGAGAGAAAAGAGAGGACCGGTTTGGGGGATTTTTTTTTATTCAAAGTGATTTTAGTGGCCTTTAAATACAGCTGTGTCTGTTTCTCTTCTCTTTCAGTCGCTGTTGAGGTTCAGGGTTTTGACTGACTGGTGATAATTTCTTCTTCTAACCATCAATGTGCCTTTTAGACACAATTCCTACAAAATGTTCAAAAAAGTTTCACATTAACAAATGCTTTAATTTTAAACATGATTAATCTATCCATATTAACAGACTGGATACTGCGGGCTTTTAAGGTGGAAGTAATTAAAACATTACTTAAAAAGTCCTTACTTGATCCAGCTGTCTTAGCTAATTATAGACTGATTTCCAACCATCTTTCAAGATTTTTTTGAAATGAAAAAATATTAAAGAGTAGTTGTCAACCAGTTAAGTGATCAATTACAAAGGGATGGTTTATTTGAAGAGCTTCATTTGGATCTTAGAGTGCGTCCTAGCACAGAAGCAGCCCTAGTGAAATATTAGAAGGCATCATCTTATGGCCTGTTAGACCTCAATGCATCAATCACTACTGTTGACCACAGTCTTTTACTAGAGAGAGTAAAACAGACAACTGAAGACTGAAGGAGCTGTGCTGCAGTGGTTTGAATCATGCGTATGTAAATGGGAAGTCTTCTTAAGTTCCACAGGGTTCTGTCACAGAACCTTTGTTTTGTTTTGTTTTGACATTATGCACATGTTTCTCTAATATTATTAGAAAACTATGCGTGCATTTTAATGCTATGCAGATGATAACCAGCTTTATTTATCCATGAAGCCAGATAAACCATCCGGAGTAATTAGGTCACATCATATATTAAAGACCTTATTGTACCTTATCATCTTAACAGAGGACTTCAGTCTCAGACTGCAGGCTTACATGTTTTCACAACTAGAAACGGAGGCAGGGACTTACGATATCAGTGCTCTTTACTATGTAACCAGCTCCCAGTTTGGTTTCAGGAGACAAACACTCAACTTTCCCATGATGCACTAAATTTTTATTCCGCACTCATTTTTTTGCACTCTCTCTGTATTTATTACCCACCACTACTCTATCTAATTAGCAATCATTAACCTCTGGTTCACTCCCCCTGTAGTTGTGGGGGTGAGGACTTTTTCTCATACTCAGCTCCTTTTACAAACAGTCTGACTTACAATTTCTTCATCATTTTTTAAGAACACTGGAATATGTTCAACAGCAGGCAGGTGATCAAATGTTGCATACCCATACAGAATACTTGTACACTTCAAAACAGCATGTCCATTAGCTATACTAATACAATGAACTGACCATAATGTGGTATGCCAAGCCTCATTGGTTCAGGTAATGCAGCACAGAGCTTGCAAGGCTGTTTGCCTGCAGAGATTGAGAGGTTTTCACCCAGAATCATTCACTTAGTCATAGCTAATACCCACAGAAGTCTGTGGGTATTAGATTTTAACCTCTTAACATCCATTAGTTTGTCAGTGACCTGTTTAGGGTCAAGGGTAACACTAGGGTTACTAGTACCCCTTCATGAGGAACTTTCTATAAAGCCAAATAAAACACAGGTCCATTCTGTTAAAACATATGGTATACAATACATATAAGCAATAAAAAGACAGTTGCAATACAATACAACACCAATACCAGTTGCACTTTTTGGTAGCGTTATTTAATGAAACCAAGATGACAGAAAATGGGTTGAGTTAAAAAAAAATTTAATCAATCAACAAAAGCTTTATGTTTTATAAATACCGGACAGTCTGGGCAGTGACCTAATAGAACTTTTTCGGGAATTTTACCTGTGTTTCATCTTATATTGAGACATCCCAGACATTGGATGTGTAGTTAAACGTCTTTACACTGGCAGGAAGTGGAGTTTCGCTTGTCCGGCCTGCTTAAGATCAAAGTGGGCTTTATGTAGTTCTCAAGTTCCATTACCGATTAAGACCATACACCATTCAACATTTAGACAGGTACACTTTGCCAACAAAATGTTTCATCATTATAACAGCATCTTGCCAAACTGTAACTGGCAAGTAAATAGAAAGATCATTTTTTTCCAGCCTCTGAACTTTACTTGAAATGTTTCAGTAGTCTCCGTAAGTACTATTTGGAAGAAACAGCATTCTTGGGGTATCTCAGATCAAAGGAATATGTCAGTTCTGACAGACAGTAACAGGCTCTGCTCATCCCTTTAATTGAAATCATTAACCGAGCTATCACCTCATCTGCCAACTCGTCTTGTACACTGACAGGTACACCGGGAACGTCTTGAAGACACTGTAAAAATAACTGGGTCGAATTTAATCATCATATTACACAACAAACCTCATCGCTTAGTTACTTTGCTTAGAGGTCGCCACAGCAGATCATCTGCCTCAATCGCAACAAATCCATAGCATCACTACGTTCACGAATCATCTTTTCTGCCTGGCAGTTCCATCTTCTCAAACCTTTCCTTTAAGTCTTGCTATAATTTGCATTTAATTTAATTTGCAATTTTAATTAATTGCACTAACATCAAACTAACATTGAAGCTCTGGATCAAAGTATTTTTCCCAGATAGTCATTGACACAAACCCTAACCCCTAACACGTCATGTTTGAGGACTGACAATGGGGATTCCACGCTGTAGATCAGAAACCAAATGAAATGTATTTCCCTTTACTGTAAACAATTGGAGTAAATGTCAAAACTGTTTCTGTTTTTGTGTTCCAAATTTGGCATAGGAACACAATAACAAAAAAAAACAAAAAAAACCAACGCAGACAAATGAATGTGTAAGGAGGTGGTGGACATGTGTCTAGAAAATGCAAGAAATTGGCTAAGAAAGTAAAAGCAGAAACTATTTTAGCAAGAAAGGAATGATCAAGAGGCATGAAAATGAGTTATCTGATTAGGATGAATGAATAGTTACAGTAATTAGTGATAGTAATTCAATTTACACAAACGAGACAATATGAATGAGACGTGGAATTATGATTAATGCAGTTAAAATCAGGGCTAATAGTGGAATACCTGTCCCAGGCAGTTGCTGTATTTGGTTGGAACAAAGGTACAGCGTGAGGTATAGCATGGTGATACTGGGTTGATGTTTGTGGTGGTCAAGGCAGCTTCAAGGCCACAAGTGATATGGGTTTTTTTTTTTTAATCCATCCATCCATTCGCAGCCACTTATCCTTTTCAGGGTCGCGGGGGGCGCTGGAGCCTACCCCAGCTGTCTTGGGGCGAGAGGCGGGGTACACCCTGGACAGGTTGCCAGTCTGTCGCAGGGCTAACACATAGAAACACAACCATTCATACTCACATTCACAGTCACTCCCGCATTCACACCTATGGGCAATTTAGAGTTTCCAATTAACCTATCCCCACAATTTGCATGTCTTTGGACTGTGGGAGGAAGCCGGAGTCCCCGGAGAGAACCCACGCAAACACGGGGAGAACATGCAAACTCCACACAGAAAGACCCCGGCCTGATGGTGGGATTGCACTCAGGACCTTCTTGCTGTGAGGCAACAGTGTTTTTTTTATCACTCAAATATTTTTTTATTATCCAAATTGTCTTTTTTCTCTTCTCACAACAGCAAAAATAACTATATAGACATATTTTTATTTGTTTATTTTCAAAGTGACTGGAGATTAATAAGTAGTTCCTCATTTGTAAATGAAGGTTAGGAAGCAGGACAAACATTACTTCTTATAGTTGTTGAGCCTGTTACCAGTAACAGAGAATTTTACTCACCAAAACTGGAGCAAAAACTTCTTGGGCAGTCTTTACCACATCGTCATTGCAGATGATTTAATAAAAAGGTACCAGTTGTCTTTTGGATGTTCTATTTGTTATTATTTGCTTATTTTGTTTCATTCAAGGTTTGAGATGTAAATTATCAGCGCACTTGCTAATCAAAGGAGTCAAACTTCAGTTAAGTCTTCATAAAGTCCAGACAATTGAGAAGAAAAACACCCCCTGTGCAACTGTCGTGAAGACAAAGAGCTTTAATGTTCCAGCATGGCTTTATGTCAGTTTAATCTGTGAAGAATTTAATATGGGAGTCAGTGGGTATGGAATCGCATCTCTTCAAGTGTCCATTAAACTTTATTGCCTTCTTACTTAAGTCTTAGAGAACAGTATCAGAAAAAGGACATCACTTTTTATTTCTTATAAATTTGTCTCACAGAATTAGGTTTTGGATTGCAGCATTTCTACTCGTCTCTTAAAATAAATCGTCGGAAATTTCCTCTACATCTCATCGACAGAAACCTACCTCTGTGAAAGATGTGGTAGCGTCTGTCCCCTGCATGACACAATTAAAACGCATAATAGATAGCCGCCCGAAATGTCCTAGGGTACCTGCGAAATGATGACACTGCCTCACAAATACACTAAACGCATGCACAGACAGACTGCTTGTTAGGGCAACATAACTTATTCATAATGCTGTCATTATCTCTTTGATCTCATTACACACACTCATTTCAAATCCCATTTGCAGAGAAGTGAGCCTCCCAAAGGTTAAAGCCCCTTAAAAACGCAAGTGAAAAGTAGTAAAGTATATACTTGACATCATACTCTGATTCAAACCCTCAGAGCCTGGCTGAGTCTGCAGATGACTCAATTTTCTCAGAGTGCTTAGCATGTTCCTGAAGGGTAACCTCCTTCCTGCTGTCCCTTTCTTTCCTGATCGCTTTTCTCATTTTCTCTTTAACGTATTTTATAATGAAAACAAATGTCAGAAAATGTACATTAATTGATTGTCTGTACCTGAACTAGTGGAAACTATGATTGTTGGAAAGCATTTGGACCTTTACCAAACGTAAAACATGCATTTATGCAGCCACAAATTAAAGAAGGATGAAGATTATGCTCACATCCAACTCAGAGACACCTGTCTCTGTTTGATTTGCATGTAGTTCTGATAGTAAAGCACTCGTCAACAAAGGAAAACTGTCAGGATGTTTGTTCGTGACGAGAAAGTGAAATGAATTGTTTACTGTCTGCTTTACAGGACAGATTTGTTACAAGAGGCGAGGTGCATTTTAATCTGTTGTGCAGTGAACTAAGTATTCACACTTTTAACATCTACTGCAGACCGGACTTATTTAAATGGCACAAAAATTAAAGAAAGTAATTATCTCTTTGGATTACTTGCCAAGAGGAAATGAAACCCTGTATTTGAGATAGTCCAAGAATCTGTTTAATTGTTTTCTTGCTTCAGAACGTCTGTTTAATTAAAGCAACGGTGAAACCGTGACTTGGACACCTTCAATTCAGAGTTGCCAAACAAGTCTAATCCACGTCACTGCAATTTGCTTCTCCCATCAATACATCTTTGTCCTGTTTGAATCTAATTGTAATTAAATTAAATATCAGAATAAATGACATGTAATTTAAACCCTTCATTGGGCATCTACAGCTGTATTTTGTGTATTTTGATGCGTTAATCTTCCTTATATGTATACATACATATGTGTAATATATATTACACATGCATGAAATAATTATGAAAATGAAAATTGAAAAAGAAAATTAAATATAAAAGTTTCATATATAGGTCATTTATATAAATGTTGCTACATTTTGTGTTTTTGCTCATATTCTGCTCTTGCTAAACAGGCTAAGCTCTAACTGACTTTATTTCATTAGCTCAAAGAAACTGATTCAAGTACTGACAATATTGTGACAATTATACCTTAAAAAAACCCCAAAACAAACAAAAAAACAATGGCGAATTCCCAACTAAAATGGCGTAAGAGTGATGATAAAAAAAAAAAAAAAATTCTGTCATTTGCACTGTTGCAATGGTGGATGCTTATATTAAACATGATTTCAGTTTAATATCATGAGGCCAGGTTACCTAGTACAATGCTTCCCAACCACTGTGGTTCCACCTGATTAGTACTCTAAGTGATTGCCAACTGCCAGTAAAACAGAAAAAGATGAAGAAGAAATTACTTAATAATTCTGTGAAACAACGCAGCACGTCATAGCAATAGATAAATACCGTATATCTTCCAATTGTAGCCCGGGCGTTTATTCAAAAAATTATCCTTATTCCCTTCTCGGAAAGAGGACCCAGGCGCGGTTTTTAGACTGAGGTGAAAAGACAGTGCGTTTACTTACAGTGCTCCAAAACGTATTCCAACAGTTCACAAATAATACAGTTCCCAATTGTGCTCCTCCTTTGCTCCCGAGTGTCTCCTTGTCTGTGGTAGCCCAGTGCACGAGTGGTGCTCCCCGAAACTTCTCTCCACCCGACTCTCCAGGAGAGGAAGTAAAAGACCAGAAAATCACAGTTAGCAGGTTTGCTAGCCGACAGTTCCAGTTCAGTGTAATAATCCCACTTCCAGTCACACTCCATACCAGTTGGTGGCGGTAATGCACCATTCAGTTGTTTGCCAACCACCAATAAAATTTAAGAAGAAGGGGACAGTGCGGAGGGACTTCCGTGTCGAAGGTCGCCCGGCTACTATTGGAGACCGGCTATTTGCGTGACATGTTTTCAAACCGGTGTTTAAAAGAGACAGGCTACTAATGGAAGATATACGGTATTTGAAAAGAAAAAGTAGTCAGTGTGACCTGGGTCCTGGAGAAAATTCCGACCCAGATGAAGACCCTAGCATGAGTAGTGATTCAGAAGAAAACAAAAAAGCTATAGTGGGGACAAACCGAGTCAATTCCACTATGCCTGGTGCGCAGGGAACAATTACCAATATGCTTTTTATGACATTTTCTAATGTGAAATATGTGCCGTGGCTCCAAAATTTTGGAAACACTGTTTTAGTAATCCCTGTGAGACAAAAAGCTCAGACTTCAGATGGCTCTAAATGCTCTGCTCCTTGTCTGTTGTTTACAAAGGGCAGATAATCAGAAGAATGATGGTTTAAAGGTTGGCAGAAGGGAACTAAAACAGTTTGGGTGAGTTGAGGGGTTGCACCAAGAACCAGTGTAAGATTAATTTACCAGTTACAATTTTGTTAACTATAAATATTGCAAACTCAAAGAATGTGAAAATAACAAAATACCCTTTAGATCATTTCAAGTATTGTAAGAATATTTTTTTTTTAGCTTTCCCTCTATCATTTTTTAGCATTTCACAGCCACTGTAACGCCACCCTTATAATTTCTGCATAAGTCCATGTGTCATGTTGGACACGAACCATCACACAACCATCAAACCAAGACTTTGGTCTTTTGACAGAGCACGTTGAGCTACCAATCACAAGCTTTGACAGCAAGTAGCATTCATAAAACTGTACAGAAACAGATACTTGCTAATGAGTGCCAGCTAGTAAAATACTAGGATTTTAATCAGCAAAAACTCCTGGGCTGCTCTGTACCACGCAAAAAGCCACATAACTGCACAAAAGATGCACCAACAGCAACACAGTCAAGAGGTCCAGTTCAGTGGTTTGAATTAGTCGAGGTGAGGCCAAGAAGACAGCTGGTAAATGGAAAGTTCTGGAAAGAGGAACAGATCATCAACACAAAGACCAAAGTATGGTAAAGTAAAACGCCAAGTAATGAGTGAAAATGTCTTTAAAAAGAGATATTTTTATTGTGGGATATTCAGCTTCAAGCTGTTTTTTTAATCTTATTTTTATTACTCTTTCTGCAGGAATTGGCCAGTCAGTCCCATAAAACACTATTGGCTCTATAGCAATGCAAATAAGCCAGAGAGACATTGTTATTTTCTTTTGAATGGCCCTCAACCCAAAATAACGTAGTCCCACGAGGCAGAGTCTGCATCCTCATAAACAGTCTGGGAGTCAGCCACTCTGATATCCTGTCAAGAGAGGCAAGCAGACGCCAAATGAAAACACATTATAGCACATCTCCGTGTCTCATGGCCTGCAATAAATACAACTAGTGTGAAGTGAATATCTGGTTCAAAATGTATGAGTGGAATTCACACGGGTAAAAGGAGGAGGATGAGCTCAGGAGATGAGATATGAATTTCAAATCCAAACAGAATATTTCATCACCACTCAGCATGAGAATTAAGAGGAAAGCGTGTCCACATTTCCTCCCTGAAAGAATTCTTCCACCTCCTTTTGATAAAGACAAAATCTGCAGCTTGAAAAAAAGAAATCTTATCTGTTTCCTCAGCATAAGGTTATCAAGAAAACTCGGCACTTCATTATTTCCTTGAGAACAATTGATCACAAGTATCACCGTGGTTACAGCTAAAAGCAGCTCGGGTTTTTTTTTCCCGTCGTTAGCTCACGCCACATTGATGCGGAGATGAAGACGTAGACGCGGGAATCGAAACAGAAGTCTGGGATGTGGTTTGTCAGGACTCGGGGGACATAATGGAGTTCGAAAACTACCGGCTAATGTGCGCCAGGTACATGTTTTCAAATATTATTTTGCAATGTTTGGGATTTTCTGCCAAGGAACATAATCCTCCACATGTCACTGAACTGGAACTGGGCTGTAATGGGGCTTGCTGGACCTCTGTGTGAGGTCTTTGGGGTATGACTCAACCTGGGAAAAGTAGCAATTAAATACCCATCATGCAAACTGCTTGATTTATCTCCCCCTTTCAACCTCAGTGAGCACTTTTAAGTCATTTAAGTGTCTAACAGAATAAATCAAACTCCTAAAAACCGGTTTTTAAGAATATACAGCATATTCTGTCACATCTTTATGCCCAGCTCTGCAGTTCAGAGGCGTCCTTGTAATCCATAATAGACACTGATAGAAACAAAAGGCCCCTTAACTTCATATTTTCATCTATAAATTCACTCTTTTTAATTTGAGCTGTAACTGTTACTGACCGTGATGGAGCCATTAAAGCACACCTGAGTAAGCTCATGATGCACACACACACACACACACACAGGGAGACTGACGCTAATGTGGCCTAATTATGCATTTACACCAGGTAACCTGCAGCAAGCTGCAGAGGCGTGATGAGAATACTTCACTCGGCGCTGCACGTGTGTGTGCGGTGAATGAGAGAATACTGTTTCACCTTTGCAAACTGCTGAGAGACCAAAAAATGCCTGACGTGCAAGAGAGTGATACAGACTTAACCACAGGAGGTGTCCTTTGTTTTCTTGCTTATTTTCTTCCTCTTTAGTCTTGCTGGTAATCTTATGGTAGTATTGTCTCACATTTTTTCCCTTTCAAGTGTTCCCACAAATGTCTAGTGGGTTTCAGGGAGTTTTATCGACCTGTATCCACAGTAAACTGTATTATTGTTTATATCATATTGACAGCTATGCAGAGAACCATGTGCTGTTTTTGCCAAAGAAAGCTTATATTGTAAAGGAAAACTTTAGTTACTCTTTTGTACCAATGCAGGCACATGTACACAGGCGTACACAGGGCACGTGTCCCCCTCATTATTGAAAGCACTTGTAATAAAAAGGTGAAAGAAACAGAGGAGTTACTAAAAGAAATGTCACCTGATGCTATAATTTTATGTTTTTCTTTACACAAAAATACCAAAAGACGCAGTTATCAAAGTAACTGGATGATGTTCAAACTCTCATGTCTGGGAGATTTGTGAAAAATCATGTTTTTAAATGGAAAAAGTCAAACTTAACCTTTATCAAGTATCTCCTTAAAATAAAATATGACAAATACAAAATATGTCCATATGATTTATTTAAGTTAAGGAAGTTAGTTAAGGAAGAAGGGTACGGTTAGACTGGAGGGCACCCACATACAGCAACATAATTCTGTGTAAGTTGTTAATTATTACAAATGTGATGCCAGTGCTTCACATTCAAAGCAGCACCTTTTAAATCAAATAGCACCCTGGCAGAGGTGGGTCAAGTATCCACAAATTGTACTTAACTAAGAGTAGCATTACTTTAAAATATTATTATGCAAGTAAAAGTGAAATGTAGTCGTCCAAAAAATTACTCAAGAGTAAAAAGTAATTGGTGAAAAGAAAATTCAAGTTCTGAGTAACTGTTTGTAATGGCTGATTTATTTTTTTACTTCATTTTGTGATAAACTTCTGTGAAGCTGTAACTGTTTAGCAGTGAACAGGAGTCCTGCTTGACTAAAAAGTCCCTCACAAGCTGCAGATGCAGGAAGAGCTGTATTGATTTCGATTGACAGCTTCTTGATGTGAGGAAAGCCATGCAACAGATCCACACCTCCAGTGAATGGACATGAACGGTACCTCTCCAGCTCCCCTGCTTCTGGCTTTCCTGACCCCGTGGATCCAAAGACGTCATCTTCGTCAGATGGGCTGCTGCTCGTGCTGGCCTCATCCGCTCTGTGTCTGGGTGATGTCTGATGAAGTTGAGACCTGTGGAAAGAATTAGGTTTGGGCATTATAGTGCTGCAGACTGCCAGACTGTCTGTGGATGTTTTTTTTTTTTTTTTACCAACTCTTGTTGAATATTTTGTTGGCGCAAACAGTTTGCGATGAATTCCAGATTAAGTTCAAAATAAGAACGCGTGCAAGGCTAAGCAGAGCTAGCCAATAGCTGCTTCAAAAAAAAAGTTTAGCCTTTCTTCTTAGTTACGAACTTCGACACCTCATAACTGTTGTTCATTGAAGGAGGAGTCGGGACAAAAAGTCACTTGTTGAGAAAAGAAAAACATTAAAACAGCTTAATTACTAATGTAGTTTCCAGCAGAGAAAGGGAGAGATTCATTGGATGGTATGGTTGCACATTTATTTTTAATCATTTCATTTTTAATGTGGACAGTTCCTTAGACTGTGATCCTATAACCCACGGGTGTCAAGCTCCAACCCTCGAGGGCCGGTGTCCTAAAACTATTAAACATGTCCTCACCGCGACACAGCGCAAGAAATGATTAGGTCATCAGCAAGACTCTATAGTACTTGACTGCATGCTGAGGTGGTAGTTCAGCCTTTAAATACGTGTTGGACTATGGACACATGAAAAAGTTGCAGTACACCGACCCTCGGGGAATCGAGCTCCACACGGCTGCTGTAAAATAAGACGGACATCCACCTAACCACAGCTAAAAAGAAATTTACAGTATTAATTAATATAATTATTTTTTAAAAGTAACAAGTCGAATATTGCCAGATACAGCGGAGTAAAAGTAACATTTCTTCTTCACAAATGTACTCAAGTAAAAGTAAAAAGTACGGTGCAATACAGATACTTTTAGAAGTACATTTTTTCCAAAACCTTATTCAAGTAAATGTAACTCGTTACTACCCACCACTGCACACTGGGAATAAACAGCAGACCTGTTACCTTCTTAACTGATAAAGTAAGAAAAACGAAATGGTCCACAGTTTGATGGATTTGTCCTATTAAACTTTAGCACGTGACTTTACAATTCATGTAATATTTCTGTTTAAGTCTCTAATTAAAGCTTCCATACTAGTCATATAACATGTTTTGACACACAGCTAAAACATCAAAAATAATTCACAAAAAGTTTTGAACTTACCCGTATATAAAGCAGCCAACATGTTAGACTAGTTCGAATTCAGCTTTATAATTCATTTTGCCCCCCGAGTGTTGGCAATATCTTTCAATTCAGCCGACTGCACCATTTGAAATGCTGGCGTAACCATTCCCTCAAAATGTGATCTATAATGAAGCAGCTCTTTAGATTTTAATGATATACCATCTTTCTAAGAACAAACCAAAAAGTTGCTTTATCAATTATAAATAATGTATTCTTCAAATAAGACGGAGCGTGTGAGACAGCGATGCATTTTTGATGGGTGCTGAAAACAAACTGGGCTTGTTTGTGGACTGCAGAGCATTCAAACCCGGCTGCGTATGTGTTCATGGTTAAGTATAATTCGTATGTTAAGCTGGGTAGAAACTCGTGGGCTGTGTTTGCAGTGTTTTCAGGTGGGGATTCCCTCTGAACTGGAGTAAATAATAAATAATTAAGACATACAGTAGGCGACCTGAAAAAGCTATGACTGGATATCAGTAAAACAAAAAGCAAAACACAAGTTCCCAGTGTTATTTTTCCCTCATATTTCACAAGTATTGAGGTGTCTGTACAGGTTTATCAGACGAATAACCTCACTCTTTCTCAGTAATTCTATCACTCCTTTATTTTGTGCTGAGTCTCTGTGAAAAGAACCCACTCACTATCACCTCACACTGCCTCTGGTCCTCCTGTTCCTGGCCTTATCTCCCCCTTGAAGTCTCTGGCTTTAGCCTGTTAGTTGAATGCTGAGTTTATACAACCCTCCTTGTCCCTAGTTGGAGTCTGTAACACCTCGTGGTGCTGACATATACATTTTTTGAAGTTGCACTTCAGTAAAGTATTTCACACTAGGTCACAATAAGGTCAGAAGCCTGCAGGGTTGAATATTTTTGAAGCAAATCTGCTATTAGTATATGGCTTTTTCTTCTTAATGGCAGTAAAACTAGAGACTAAGAAAGAAACTGAAACAGTACTAACCTCATAATCCAAGGATGACCAGGGCGTGTTTAATGTCCTAACATCCAAGGTTGTCCACAACTTTTTACGAATTCTTCCTTCATTTAGAAGTTTCCAAAGTTATCCGAAGTTTTCTATGAGGCTTATTTTAAAAGGTAACATCGTCTAGTTCCTAAATAAATGTGGCTAAAACAAAACCCTAACCCCAGGCAGGTTTGCAGGTGACCTGATGTTTGCTGAGAGATTAAAATGAGCAAGACTCACCTCAAATAACCACCAGCGATTTTATTTATCCTGCCTGCATCCGGCACGAATGCGCTTTTTCACAGGTACTTACAGATTTCTGTTACTGCAGTCCTCCCTTGGACTGAAAGAGACCACAGGAGGGGGAAAAAAAAAAAAAAAAGTTTTATTTGCTGTT
>VURO01024635.1:0-10096 GCA_015108175.1 Pelvicachromis taeniatus | reverse complement strand
ATTTATCTAGCACCACTAAAAAGTTGAAAGTTTTGAGATGCTGTCAACAACATCAGGATTAAAATCCTCTTATTCGACTGTTTAAATGGAATAAGCACCTGTGTAATATGCACAAGTGAAATAAGGCGATGTGTAATTGGGAACATGTGAACATTTGTGAATATGTCAACCTCCCTTGCCCTCTTTAGTTCTGTATGTAAAATAAGATGAAAACCAATAAAGAGAAAGTAAAAAAAAAAAAAAAAAAAAAAAAAAAAGTAAAAAAAAAAAAAAAAAAAAATCCTCTTATTTCCTTGGGCTGGTGCGTGTGTGTTCCTCAAACTTCACTCTCCTGGACAGAGACCTCAATGTTGTGGTTTTTTATACTAATATGCTGAAGCAATCTGGTGAATTAAATAAAAAGATGTACCTCCTTAACTAGGCATGTTAGTTTTTGTGATTATCTGACATATCTGCTTTCAGTGTTAGCATTTATTACAGTATTAACAGCTGCTAGATCAGGTTTTCTCATAGTTTCACAGTGTGCCAGTTTCGAGAGTGAGCATGTTACTGAGGGCCGCACAGAGAAGAGTGTACACATGAAGCACTTTTTTGTTAGCGTTTGTATCGTGGCTTTTCAGAGAATGGTGGTTTATACTAGAACAACGTAAGTTTAATGACATATAAGGTAAAGAGTTCCTATTATGTGGGGTGGAGTGTGATGGATGCAGCCCTCTTGCTCTAATCCTCATCTACTTAAAGCGATATACATGAAATGATATGCAAATGGTTTATTTATCACGCTGTGTCGGCGTCAGCCACTTGTTTTGTGGCCTGAGCGTGCCACGCTGAGCTCCAGCTTAGGGGGCAGCATAATCTTTTAACACCTATCTGGCAGAGATTCTCTATTGTTGTCAGATTTTTATATGAGACAGGAAGTGCAGGCAGATGTTGAGTTTATTTTTAAAATACTGGGCCGATAGTTTGGGTAGAGACGGATGCATTTGTGCTGATCTCAAGCTATTCCTTTAAATAAATAGACTGCAGCCAGAGCACACTGACAAGATTTATCACTACATATTGAAGATGTGGAATTTGAAGTGAGCTCTGTGCATGCCAGAGGGCTCTCCTAAGCCGCACACAGAGAGTCTCTTCCTAAGCAGATTATTTAAATAAATCTATGTCGGTATTCATTTCTGCATGTCTAGTTATACAAAAATAGACCGTGGGAATGCATACACTAAACATGTTTATGGTAACGTATGCATCCCAGGACATTGAGCCATTAACACTCTGCTGACATCTGCTGCACGAGTTTATGGTGATGCAAACCTTTCATAGACATTTGCTTGTATTTGAAAAGCTCTGTGACAGACCTGAGATGAGAAAAGAAAGTTACAGAAAAACAATCTTTGGATGCAAGGATATTTAAAGATGGTTTCCTGCATTTGACATTTACCTTGGATTAAGGAACAGCACATTGTGACTCACAGCTGTCAAAGGTGTGGCATGGGAGTTGAGCCGGCAGAATGATGTGTACGGAGAGGAGGTGGGGTGGGGACCAGATGTTGTCCTCCTACCAAGGGGAATAAACTCTATCACTCGCAACGCAGGTGGTGGGAAAAGGGGGGAGAGAAAGGGAGAAGAGAAAGAGTAAGTGAGAAACAACGGCAAACAGGAAGCAGAGACCTTACAACACAATGCTCACAGAGTTTCCTGCAGGTTCAGACAGATAAGGAGCAACACTTTGTTTAAAGCTGCAGTTTCAACCCCCCAAACATTTCCCGGGCTCTAAAATATGTTACGCCGCTTGCTGGTGCAAGTCTTCTGCAGTACAGCTGTGATATGCTGGAGTGCAAAATTTGGATTGTTTGCGAGGGAAACAAGCCCAAGGCTCAGTGCAAATGTTGCAACACAAACATAACTGCAATAGCAGGTTCAATTAAGGAAAAGTACAGTAAGATAATATCCAATCATTTTTGCAGACATTACTAATATTACTATAATGACTTCTTTGTAAGGTCAGAGACCGGGCTTAAAAATGTGGCGTACTGTAATCTAGATGCCGGATAGTAAGAAAATGACTCCAGCTGCATTATAAACCAATTATAAATCAGATGTGCAGGAGTTTTCCAAGCCAAAGTTTTATTAATGTATTAATTCTTTTCTTCGGTCAAAACTTCCATAACAGGAGGCTTAAAATGCATTAAATAATTTATTTAATGCATTTGGTATTTCTGCCTAGAAACACAAAACAAATGCATGATAAGAATTGAGAGCAACTACAGACTGTTACAATTAAGCAGTCTCATCTAAACTAAGGTTAACCACCAGCATGCAATCAAAGAGTTATCAGTGTGAGCTTCTTTAAGGTACTATGATTAGTGGTACTAGCAGAGTAATATGCTGAGTTTCTGCAGATGTGGAAGTGGCTGAATTGCAGATGCAGTCTGTATAAGTGCAACTTAGGAAATGTAAATATGAGATTTTTAAAAAGTTTGGGATTTGTGTGTGTGTGTGTGTGTGTGTGTGTGTGTGTGTGTGTGTGTGTGTGTGTGTGTGTGTGTGTGTGTGTGTGTGTGTGTGTGTAGGTCTGTGCTTGTGCATTTATGAACCCAGTCACCCTGAAAAAAAAAAAAAAAGACAGATGAGACCTGACGTCACTACTATGACCTGGGCTTGATGACAAACAATGACCTCCACTACTTCCTTTCAGCTCTGCTCGTTGCTCTTTACGTGGCAGAGTAAAACTGGTATTGAAATGTAATTTATATATCCAATGAAAACAAACAGAAAGTAGCAAGCCGACCTGGGAAATGGTGTCTGGAGCGTCTGGATGCTGAATATTTCACTGTGTACCCATTAAAGGAGTGTTAAAATGAAAGAAAAACAACTTTAGCTTATTTTCTGTCACTATAGAAAATCAAAAATGTGAATGAGTCTGAATAATTAGCTTTTCTGGTAAAGAAGTAAAGAAACTGCAGCTGAGTGAAGTGCTGTGAAGTACCCGCTCCATGCTGGAGCAACACTTCCCTCTAGTGGCCTACGACAGTATTACAGCACAAATTTAATGCATCTCCGAACAGCAGAGTTGGTAAATCTTGTCTCGCGATAATACCGGGATAATTATTACTACAGCTGATCACGTTAGTATCCCGCTTTTCAAAATTGGGCATTTATAGAGTTTTTCTACATACAAGTCTTTCTACATATTTCTTTATGTTAAGGTTACACAGTTACAAACAAGCACTGCGAAATAAAATTAATTATATCCTGGCCGCGTTTAACGTCCAGTTAAGTTACCTTTATCGGACGAGTCAAACGTTTGGTGGGAGTGTCTATGTAAATCTGCATCAAACGGAAACAGTCAAAGTGTTGAGAAGAGATCACTCATCTGATTGGGCGCCTTTGTTCTTTCAAATCGAGGTGGTCTTCTCCCTTTATTGTCACTAACAGGCCCCCGGGGGGGGGGGGGGGGACATGTTTTACAGTAGTGTGGCAGCCCTGCATACACTTTGCTGGGATTCTGGATTCTGAGATGTGAAGTGATAATGTAAGGGAAGATGGCGCAGACCTGTCAAATATCTGATAAAGAAAACAGAGTGAGAGAAGAAGTGAGCTGCATGCTGGTTGGTGATGGAGCAGTGGGGAAGACCAGCATGGTTATCAGTTACATCTTCAATGGATACAACACTGAGTACAGGCAAACTGCATTTGATGTTTTCACAGGTAAGTGAAGGAGCTCTTTTATTTAAAGGTCAGAAATTTCACCCACCAATAAAACCTGTTTGTCTCTACCTAACTTGCAGGATTGGTTCATGTGAATGGAATCCCAACCCGCATTAAACTGATAGATACTGCTGGACAGGTGATTATCACATATCACATATGTTTGTTTGTTTTTTAAACAGACAGGTGGGTCTATTCTCATCTCTCAATATTTGACCTATCAGGAGATGTTTGGCCATCTGCGCTCTCTGTGCTATGCCCATGTGGACGTCTTCATCCTCTGCTTTAGCCTCGTCAACCCCATCTCATTTGACAATATCACCTCCAAATGGATCCCACAGATTCGAGCTGCCAACCCAATCTCCCCCATCGTTCTGGTTGGAACTCAATCAGACCTTCGCTACAGTGTGGACGTTCTTATTCATCTGAACCAACACGGCACCAGACCGGTGCTCTTTAACAAGGCCAGACGGCTCGCAAGCAGGATCAGAGCTCACGACTATGTGGAGTGCTCGGCTCTCACACAGCACAACCTTAAAGACGCGTTTGACTGTGCTGTGTTTGCTGCCATTAAGCACAAGCACGCTGGCACTAAATACAAGAAGCTCAGTTTGCTTAGCAGTTTAAAGTCTCTTTATGATGGTGGATGGAGGAAAATCTTTAGATTCGTGTGATCTGAAATCCAAAGTGCACAGTGAGTATCCTCACGTGGCCGTAAAATCCATGATTATTTTAATTTTTTTCTTTGATCTACAAAATTTGGGCTGTGGATTTACAGAAATGATCTCAAAATCCACATTCTTGTGTCAAATGTGACAATGTATGTATGCAATTTGTCGACACTTCCTCTCTTTATACCTTTCCGTTTTGTTTGTTGCATATTTTGTTTGTTGCTGTTATTGTTTATATTTTTGTGTGCTTGGTAAGTTTTGTAATAAATGCATTAAGAAATGCAGTAGTTGTGATTTGCTTTCTTTCAACAAGACACCATCAAATTTAAGGATTTGTCTTTAGAAGTTACTGTCAGGGAAGAAACGGAGGGAAAGCACAGACTGGCATTTAGGACAAATGGTCCCCTGCTGCTGCTTTGAAGTGCTACTTTACAAGATAAAAGCCATTTAAATCAATCCTCTGCTTGGAAGCCTGATGATGGGACATGTTTCCCAAACCTACTTTTAAAACACCCATCCACATTTTCCTCGGTCTGGCGATGATCGGTGATGGAGGTTTAATTTTAGTGATTAGGTTATTAAGGATAAGGTTTGGCCAACTAGAAGCAACAGCTAGATTTGTATTAGATATTAATTAAAAGGGACTGAGATATTTAGAGCCTGTCACAATGGTGTTTCTAAGCACAACATTATCCTAAATAGTCTTGTTCTTTTATATTGTCACTATCATGAATGGCAAACTCATTTTACATCACGGGGCACACACAGCCCACTTTGATCTCATGTGGGCTGGACCAACTGGCTGTTTCAATGCACAGAAATTTAACTTTAATCCCTGCAATGTTTGAATATAATAAAAGGAAGTGCAATTTTAAGAGTATGTTTCAGTTTTTCTACTTGATAAAGAAATGCTGTAGTTAAATCTGTCAGCATGACTCTTTGCACTTAAATTGTTAAATTACAGAAATATAACTGTTTGGGCCAAATTGAAGATTTAGCTGGGCAGATTCTGGCCTCCAGGCCTTATGTTTGACACACCTGGTCCATATGATCATATATATATTCAGTAGATGCCATCTATTGTACTGCAGATCCCAATGTTATCTGCGAATGTTACAGTTCACGCAGACTTCCTGACCTCATCTGTCAGCCTGTCCGTCTCCACTGCAAACAAGAAGGGGCTCAGAGCCGATCCCTTCCCCACCTTGAAGCCATCTGTCACTCCTACTGCACACCTCACCACTCTCTTCCTGTCCTTGTCATGTCCCTGTACAACCCTCACATACTTCTCTGCCACTCCTTCTACCTCATGTGGTACCACAGTTCCTCTTTTGGTGCCTTCCTATCAGCTTTCTCTAGATAAACAAAGACACAATGCAATTACTTTCCACCTTCTCTATAATCCTCCATCAACACTCTCAAAGCAAGCATCACATCTGTAGCATGAAGTCATACTGCTGCTCTCTGATCCTCTTCTCACTTCATAACCTTGTTTCAGCAGCTCCCATATCTTATGGTTGTAGTTTGTTGGTTGTGTCTGTAGTTACTATAGCTCTCCACATCTCCACCTTTGTTTTTGAAAACTTTGTTTATATTATATTATATTATATTATATTATATTATATTATATTATATTATATTATATTATATTATATTATATTATATTATATTATATTAAAAGAAACGTTTTAATGTGTGAGTTTTTAGGAGTTACACAGAATATAAACGAGAAAACTATTGGTAAGAACTACGTTTCCCATGGTGCAACGTGGCCTCACCCTGCTCTGACCCTGTGACTGAAAATAATCTGATCAGCTGATCTGACCTGGCAACAAAATAACGTAGCTAGAGCAATCAGTCAAGGAGGGGGGTTGAAGAACAAAACAATGACGCTGCTTGGAGGAATTTAAATACAGTAACTCTTCTAAAGACTTTTAAAACCGAATCGCGCCGATTTCCCTCCCGGTGTTTAGTGAAAGAGCCCGCAGATATTCGAGCATTTGACTTCGACTAGCTGTTGTTTGTTGATATGTTGTTGCTGTTTAGTTGACATACTGGAGGCTAGCTGCTTGCTTGGACGGTGTTGTGAGCTGTGGTGGTTTGCTGGCTCGCTAATTGCAGCTTTTGTTTGAGGTGGGGGAAGAAAGTTGAAATTGTCCGGCTAAAGTAGCTAGCTCTAAGCTAATTGTTCGTATTTAGTTGCCAAGTAATTTACTGAATTTACAAGCTATAAACCCACAGAGGGTCAGCTTGCTAGTTAGCCTGTTGTTAGCCTTAACATTTGCTCATTTTTATTTTGTTTTTATTGTTTTGTTTTGTTTTCCAAGGTGGGTTCTTTGTCTCGTTAGGTACTGGTTACCTATATACACGTATGTGTTACCCAACAGTTTCTTTCTTGCCTTAGATATATTTTAGGTAATACGGCTGCTGAATGCTAACTTTAATGCATGAACAAGCTAACTCAGTGAAAGGATTTTAGACGAAACTGAAGAAAACGACGGTTTTTACTTCACTGCCTTTGTTAGGTGCACTAAATGGCATTATATCAACCCGTTTAAGTGTCTGAATTTCATACCGCTAAAACGAATTTGATCACTTACATCAGTGTTGAAACTTTGCATTAAGTCGGTGTGTTAGCAGCCCTCTTATAATGCAGTTATCTTAAATTTATTTCATTGTATTTGGGCATTTCAGTTTCCAATCTTACTGCACGGTGCATTTTTCATTAACTGCTATTGGAAGTAGCTGGTGCTGTTGACAAAGCTGTTCCAATAAGCGCCAGTCTGTATTCAAGCTCACTCCTTAAGAAACGATGAATGGGTATGGCTCATCTTCAGAAAAGGGAGTCAATACTAGTCTGATATGTCAGGAGAATTATTCCTGTGGTGGTTCTGAGGAGGCAGCATTTGAGTGTGTTGATTGCAAAAGCCTGCAGTGTGTTCACTGTGAGCTTGACCTCCATAGTCATGACCGGCTAAAGAACCACGAGCGGGTCCAGCTAGGTCCTGGACATGTACCATACTGTGACAACTGTAAAGGAGGTAGTGGGGATAGTGGCACGCGCCAATGGTCTGTGGTCCGTTGCCAGAACTGCAAAGTTAACCTGTGTCAGGACTGTCAGAAACGTACCCACAGTGGAGGTAACAAGAAGAAACACCAGCTTACACATTATCCTCCACCACCCAAGCCTGCAGAAGGCAACTCTGTGCAAACATCTGCCCAGCCTGCTGTCCGTATAGTCGAGGAGACCAAATCTCAGAAGGCTAAACTTCTGGAGAAGGTATCGAGCTTTCTTCTGGTTGATGAGAATGAGGAAATGCAGGTAAGCTAAGCAAGTGGACATTAAATAAGACCATATTCCATTCTCTTTGTTTATGCTTTTAAGTTTTTACACTTGTTGTTTGTTCTAAGATAAAAGATGAAGCTTCCTTCATGAAGAGCCTCAGCTGCTCGCCCGACCAGCTGCTGAAGGTGGTGTCCATCTTTGGTAACACGGGAGAGGGCAAATCTCACACCTTGAACCACACGTTCTTCATGGGCAGAGAGGTGTTCAAGACTTCTCCCGCACAAGAGTCATGCACAGTGGGTGTGTGGGCAGCGTTTGATCCCATCCATAAATTAGTTGTCATTGATACAGAGGGGCTGCTTGGGAACAGTTCCAAACAAGGCCAGAGAACACGTCTCTTACTCAAGGTGCTCGCCATCTCTGACCTCATCATCTACCGCACCCATGCTGACCGTCTCCATGATGATCTCTTCAAGTTCCTCGGAGACGCTTCAGACGCATATTTGAAGCATTTCACCAAGGAACTGAAGGCAACAACGACACGCTGTGGACTGGATGTCCCACTGTCCACCTTGGGCCCCGCTGTAGTCATCTTCCATGAAACAGTCCACACTAAGTTGCTGGGCTCAGGTAAAACAGGTAAAACACCTTCACCTGTTAAAGGGTGCAACTTAAACCTTTAAAAAACTTTATTAACATCTCCACTAACACTGAATATACAATAGTTATGCATCACTGTATCAAAGGACTACAAGTGGCCCCTTTAAAGTCAACTAAAGGGTTAAGCAGTGCATGTAATTTGGGGTTTAGCAAATATTACTCTTCCATCCCTGCTATCCAGCTATCTAGCTTTCCAACTTTAGTTAAATCTGGAAATGGTAAAGAAACCTTTATGGCTGTAGTTACTCCAGTTTTTACATGTTTACATCTAGTTTTAGCAACAGGTATTGTACATTATTGTGAATCATAATTTTAAATTTGTTTAAACTGGTTTCTGTTCCTCTCACTCTGGTATGATAATCAGCTTGCAGAGACTTGCAATTTGGTCAAGTTGGATAAGCCCTTTTACTGAGGAAGATTGCCTGTCATTACTATAGTCTGATATCTTTCCTTCTCTTTCTTTTTTAAAGAAAAAAACATTTCTGTCTGTCTGGCAGTTTTGGCATTCAGAATTATGATCTAAATTCACTGTTGTGCCAAACACATTTAGCTTTTCTAAGATCAGCTCTATAAAATCTCCATAGGTTCCTCTTGGTCAGGGTTTATTTCTTCATTTCTGTTTGTGTTTATTTCAGTTATTACATTAGATGTGGTATACAGAATGACAATGTCTAAGGCGAGGCAGGCAGGAAAAATGGGGGGTGGGGATTATGATAGAGTAAAAATAGAAATACACAATGTATTGCCAACTGGCGCACCTACAAGGAAAATAACCATACAACACCAGGAATACAGAAATTAAAAAATGCACAGGTACATAAATCAACATAAATCATAATAAATGATCTTGTTGTGTGTTAATGTAATGGAAACAAATAAGAAGACCCTTTGTTCACTGTGGTGCGTTACCTGGCAAAATGAAGCTGCAAGTTGTTTTTCAAACAAAAATGGAAAAACTGTGGACACTGAGTGGTATTTATAAGGAGATAAATCATTTAAATTGCTTTACTTTCAAGTTGTGTGTTAAAATCCGAAAGAACCCTCAATGTGTGGGACAACAAACTTCATGTTTTTGCTCTTTGGTTCATTACCCACACACACTGTGTTTTGGAATGAAAGTCGAAAACACATTTCATATACAGGAAAATATTCTCTATTTCGCCCTCACATGTCACGTGCATTCTTTCAAGCACACTATTTTAAGAGCTGTAGATAAATGCTAAAGGTCTATCGGCAGTATAATTTAGTTAATGTTGATAACCATTACATTTTTGTCCTGTTGTAGACAAGTCATCCGAGTCAGTAGATCGACTGCTGTTGGAGCGCTTCAGGAAGCTTTCACGCTTCCCAGAGGCCTTTAGTTCTGTCCACTACTGGGGTACACAGACTCTCAGTCCCCCTACTGACTTTCGCGGATTGCAGAATAAACTGGAGCAGCTGCTGGATAACAACGCCACCCGCTCTCCACGCACGCCTGTGGTCATCTTCAAAGCCCTGCAGGTAGGGCTGCATTTTGAAATCTGCTAGTTTCTGACTGGTTGAATTTTGAACTACAAGGAAGTTCAACAATCACATCGTAATGCATTTTTTACTTGGTATGACAGCAGTTTATGTATTAATATCTGCTGATCTTTCGTTTCCCTTCAGGCACTGAGCGAGCGCTTTAGTGGGGAAATTGCAGGTGAACTGGTAGCACACAGTTGCTTCTTTCCTGATGAATACTTCACCTGCTCCAGCCTGTGCCTCAGTTGTGGGTAAGTATTTTTTGTCA
>VURO01024631.1:30972-42225 GCA_015108175.1 Pelvicachromis taeniatus | reverse complement strand
AACAGTTCACAAATCATGCAGTTCCCAGTTGTGCTCCTCCTTTGCTCCTTGTCTCCTTGTTTGTGGTAGCCCAGTGCACGAGTGGTGCTCCCCGAGACTTCTCTCCGCCCGACTCTCCTCAAGAGGAAGTAAAAGACCAGAAAATCACAGCTAGCAGGTTTGCTAGCCGACAGTTCCAGTTCAGTGTAATAATCCCACTTCGATGGTCGCTGCATCCAGCTTAAATGCCGCTGGTCGTAGATGACGGCTGATTGGAAACAGCTGGCCAAGTGACAAGAGGACCGATGACAGTGCGGAGGGTTGTTTTTGTTTTGTTTTGTTTTGTTGTTGTTTTTGAGCGACGTTCCAGTCACACTCCATACCAGTTGGTGGCGGTAATGCACCATTCAGTTGTTTGCCAACCGTGGAGGGACGTCCGGGTCGAAGGTCGCCCGGCTACTATTGGAGACCGGCATCTATTTGGCGTGACATGTTTTCAAACCGGCGTTTAAAAGAGACAGGCTTCTAATAGAAGCTATACGGTGTACACCAAAAAATATTAGTCAATCAGTGGTGAAAATGATCTTCAGTCACAGCCTATTTACTGAGATTCAGATTGTGGTGTTTCATATATCCAGAGGAGTCCGAGTCCTGTTGGTGTCATCACAGTTTGTGTGCAGTATGTATAGTGTTTAATCAGCTGTGCTGATGTATACTTGTGTCTCTGTGTGGTTGAAAAGCCCTGGTTGCTTCATGCCCTTGTCCTGCTGCCTCGCTGAAGCGGATGTCCTGGTGGGTCAAAATTGGAGGGCGCCGCTGCCTCATGTTAGGATCACCAGATGGCCTCTCTTCCTGGGCATGACATGCCAGATACATCCTTGGAAAATGAACTTTCTAAGCACTGTGGTGACCTACAAGCTTGACTGTCAAATGTACAAGGGAGAAGGAGCGTCTGTCTTCATCTGGACAGGAAAAACTACAGGGCAGTGCTTCATAGAGAAGTGCAGCTGCTTCCTCAAACCTCTTTGGCTCCCGTGAAGTGGTGAAAGAAAACATTGCTGAATAATTTACTCTGCATCAGCGCTGGATAGAGTGCAACACAGGCAGGAAGGACTCTGGATTTCACTTTTATTTAGGCGTAGGGCTTTACATAATCCTGCTGGATTTCTTTCATCAAAAAAGTCATTTCTCTAAGGACATAATTTCATTTCTCCTCATCAGTCAGTCAGTGCAATTTGTCTTTTTGCAGACTTAATAATCTGCCCATTTAGATCTCATTTGCCTCTGCATGACCCAGTGCTCACACAGTCTAATTTTCCTCCGCTGATTTCTGTCGTCTTCTCCTGCAAAGACACGAGCACACTTAATGGTTATTCTCTAGATGTTTCACACTAAACCCTGGCAATCTAATAGCATCATCTTTGCAGGGAGTGTTTGTTTTTCCTCCAGATGAATATCAAGGAAGCACATCAAAGCCTGTGTGTGTGCTCATAGCGGAAGATCAGCAAATTACACACTTACTGTACTGCAGGGTCTGTTGAAAGCTGCGGACAGCAGTCTGACTTCTGAGATGTGATGACGGATGTAGGATTAACTGAGCGGTGTGCTTCCCTGCAGAATAAACCTTTATTCCGCTTTTTCGCGAGTGGAATTATCTTTTGCTTTTGACGGTGCTGAAGTTAAGTTCAGCTCAGATAATGATGGCTAGAGCTCAAATAAAACCCTGCTTACTGAAATGCCCATTTTAAACTATAGAGAACACTTGATTTATGGTTTATAATTTACAGATTAACACGCATACCCACCAAGTCTCTCTAAGAGCTCTGCTGTAACTGAGCCCTGCGCCGAATACTGGTAACTATCCGTCTGCTGAATAATGGATAAACTGAGCAACTTTTACACTGGGAGCAGTTCTATCACACATGCATGGCTCTTGTCTTCATGATGACAGCTGGGCCTCTCGCCTCCACGGTGCCGCTCTGAATGAGGCTGCCAGGAACTCAAACACGCTCAGAGTATAACCGATGACTGTATGTTAGAAGTTACCTGTCATTGTGTACATTTGCCTTCAGTGTATACAGTGCTGTTGTAGATTTTAAAGGTGCACTTTACTGAATCTAGCATGTCAAGATTCGTGTGTCTGCGTGTTTCATTTCCTTCATCAAAGGTGGGATAACTCTGTAACTACATCCATCCTGTGTGCCCGAGCATGTGTGTCAGTGCCGTAATTCATCACAGCAACACATGAAACCTCAAAAGCCTTCTTTGGTTTTCACGGCGACCCTTTTTTTCTTTTCTTTTTGAAGGTGAAATGAGTCACGGGTCATGCAGTTTAAAAGAAACAAGCCACAGTCCACAGTTGTCTCAGTGTGTGTAATTGTTACACAAGGAATTCGCCTTGTTCTTTCATTACCTCTGAGGTTAACTCACTAAATAACTGACAAATGGGGTCACTACCTTTTGAGTTGGGGTCATTCTGATCATTAAGAATAATCAAGAGGAATTCCAGCTGCATTGCATTCATGGTCCCGTTGACCTGCGCGTTCCCCACTTTTTAAAATCTCAATAATTGAACTGACATGGTCAGTGTCTCCATGAAATGCTGTGATAAAGTTTAGTCTCTTGACTGTTCCTCCCTGTCTGTCTCCTTTGCTTTTTCTGTGTTTATATTTGCTCTGTTTTTATTGCCATTAGTCCATACTCTGCAGTGCCATGGTCCTTTTTATATACAATGGAACCCCTGGTAACGAGCAGCTTGCTATACGAGTAATTCGGTTTACGAGCCACGATCCGAGCAAAATTTCTGCCCGTTTTACAAGCCGAGCTCCGATACGTCACCGCTAGTTTCCGTTTCGCCTTTCTTACCCAGAAACCTCTACCCCTTCTTCCCAGAGCCGTTTCAAAGGCTTATCCATTATGATGACACCTGTTTGGCTCACTTCCGTACATACATACGTACAGTTAAGAAAGTGCAATTTTTGTTTTTGGTTTTTTTTATGTGTAGGTGCCGAAAATGCAGCCAAAAAGGCAAAAACAGATGGTTATCGTAAAATGGGTCATACGTTCCTACGTAATGTTAAGTGTAGGTCGGCTAAGTTTAAAGTTTAGAATTTTTTAGTTTTGTTTGAAGTTTAAGAAAGTGTTGTTATAGTTTTACCGTACATGTATATGCCAGTACGTATCTAGTCCTCCCTCCTTCCTCAGCCGCTCTCCGTTAACTGCAATCGTCTGCCGCCAAGTTAAGGTTATATTTTCTTAAGTTGGTTTTATCTTTTATTGAACTATGTTTACTAATACAGTATTCTAATGCTTGTTTCTTATTAAAAACATGTTTTTTCCATTATTTATTATATTTCGGGGGACTTTTTGGGAGGGCTGGAATGGATTAATCTCATTTCCATTATTTTAAATGGGGAAAATTCGTTCGGGTTCCGAGCTCAGTTCTGGAACGGATTAAACTCGTAACCCGGGGTTCCACTGTATATATATTTACATTTAGGATGACTCTGAAGGCTTAAACATGTGCCAAAATGGTCAGTTTTTACCTGTGCGCGCGTGTGTGTGTGTCTTTAACTTTTATGGGACTTATCTACTCTCTCATTTGAATGTCACATGTTGCATCATCTTATGTCATAATATTATGGGCATAGTTATGCCCTGCAGCTTTGGTCGAACATCTTTCACACTAAGTGGTGGGGCATGCTTGGCCAACTCCTGGTGTTTATTAGCTCCGGGAGAGGAACTGTTGACAGGGAAGACGTGGTTATGAAAATGAATCTTAAAAGCCTACAGCTCAATCTAGCATTTCTGTCTGACTCTGTTCACCTCTGCCCCCCGTGAGTTTGTACAAAATAATAAATGAATCACTTTGAAATGTCTATGGATTTATTTTTTATTATTTTAAGGAACAGTCACCTTGTCAGAAACCATCTGAATTTTAAAGTGTGTCATGGGCATAAGAGTGGTTTTTAGGGTGTGTGTGATGAAGCGAGTATCTGTGTATACTGAGATGGTAACATGGTGATACTGAAATGATGACATCAGCTTTTTATGCGTTTAGCTTTTTGCTCATAACATATTCTCACCGTCTCTTCTTTTCACAGATCAAAAAGACATCAGAGGCGACCCTGACGACCATCCAGGACATGGTGACCATTGAAGACTACGACGTGTCTGAGTGCTTCCACCACAGCCGGTCCACCGAATCAGTCAAGTCCACAGTGTCGGAGACGTACCTCAGCAAGCCCAGCATTGCCAAGAGGAGGGCCAACCAGCAAGAGACCGAGCAGTTCTACTTCATGGTGAGTGCAGAGATGAGGTCTGCTGCGAGTTAGTGAAAATTATGACTTTAAAAATGTATTTTTAATGTAGAAAACAGCACTAAATATCAAATCCATGCTCTCTGTAATGCAGCTTTACTTGTTACTGTTGCATGTGTTGTATATAACAGATCTCTTTATCCTGTCTTATCATAAACTCCAGAATCTATATAATGAATCTTAGAACATGTAGTCAAAGCTTTTGTATCTGAATATACTTGATATTTGGGATGTAAATTATGTTTGACTTATGCACGTCCTTCCTATGAAATCTTTGATCAGCTGGCAGAGGAGTAAATGTCCCAAATTATTTCCATTCTGTAACGCCAGCTGCAATCTTGTTTCAGTCCAGGGATGGACACGCTCTGATAAGGGCTTCTAAAAGGGGCGCTTAGCACGTCCTTTTGCCTTTGGCTGCTTCATCATGCCGTCTTAAGAGTGGTTGCTCTCGCTGGTGCTGCTGTGTAATTACTCTAAATTCTCCGCAGAAATTTCGTGAGTTTTTGGAAGGCAGCAATCTCATCTCCAAACTGCAGGCCAAGCACGACTTGCTGAAGAGGGCACTTGGTGAAGGTACGTTCACGACCCCGTATTTACCCTGACAATCTACACTGCATTGTACTTGAACTTAATTCTAATTTGGCTAATTTTATCTAATCTGATCTCATTTAAACCTTGAAATGGGAATTATTCTACCAGCCAAAATGACTTATTAGCCCTCATCAATATCCAAACAAATAATTTTTTTGGTCACCAGTCAAAGCTCTTAGATTGTAATCTGGTTTTAAACCAGGCAGGTCAGAGCCGAGGGGAAATTATGAACTTGTATTATCCATCTTAGTGATTGATTTGCTCGAAACCTAATGGCCTTCCATGTATAAGAACAGGCTCCCCTTGTTCTACACTAGTCGGATCTCTTAAAGGGCTCAGCTTGTATTTGTCAGTTCATTGTTCTAACAGGCAGTCCCGGTGGTCTTCTTCAAATTCGACACTGAATGATTAATGGAGCCTTAAGTTAAGAGGAAGAAAAAACCCTCCTGTTTCTCCCACATGCTACTTAGTCATTTTGGTGTCTGTATGAAGTACAGATTGAGTCACCTGAAAATTTGAGTGTCTTCCTGTTTTGCAAAAAAACATTTGGTAGTTATTTTTGCTTCATCTTCTTCTGCTTATTTTAAACTTCGCTCTGTGCATTGTGTGCGTGTGCACGCTCCCATAACTTTTTAAAAATGCATCTGTGTCCTGTTAGATGTTTGAACTATTATTTAATGTAACTGCCTCAGCACAGGTTATAATATTGTATGAAAATCAGTGTGTCTGGGTTTCTTTTGGATTGCTCAAAGGGCCAGTGGTTGTGAGCAGATGGCAAATGCTTTGTAGGCATATGCACAATTCACTGCAGGGACTGCAGTGATGAGTCTTGGCATGTCCACCCAACTAACTTCTTGTCACACCTTGTCTCTTTTCTCATATCCCAGGCCACAGAGCTGAATACATGACCACAAGGTAAAGTAGCACCTATTCACTTCCCTTTCAACAGTGACCAAAACTTCAGGGCAGTTTTTAACTACAGCCACTTCTGTAGTTAAATCATTTTATTCCTGTTATCACTAATTATACTAGTTTTATATATTATGATATTTCTATCAATGACTTTCGGGACCTCATAGGTGGAAACCATATACAGGGAGAGCAGCAGCGATCAGTGACAACTGATGGCATTGACACACAATAAAATGAAAGGCTGAGATGGAGACAGGTTGCAAAGCGTATTGCAGTAGTAGACGAAAGCCGGTTAAAACAATTTAAAGAGATTTGTCGCTGGCTGGCTGTTATCAGCAGATAACCCAGAGGTTTATCCTACAGCCTGTCTGAACCAATAATATGCTTAATTTGATGAAAGGAACCATATTTAGTGACTAGTAACTCAACAAGGAATAGAAGTATAATTTGAACTTGCCTCTGCAAGGAGGAACATTTACCCTTATATTTTTGCAGGGGAAGGGTCACACTTTCAAACTAAAGCTTTCTTAAGTTGTACCGTTGACTAAAAAGGACTATGAATAATGAGTCATTTTGATCTTCTAGCAAAATTTGATTTTGATCAAACAGCGTAAGACAGATATGTCCTCATGTGCTCTGCAACGTTTGACGGGTTTTGTCACTGTTTTTAACATCTTCAGGCCTTTTCATCAAAAAGGTTTTTAACACCTTGATTGAGTAGCAAGGGGAACCCAAGTCATGGATTCATTTCACCTCAGTCCTCCAGATGTCAAGAACAGCACTATAACACACACACACAAACTCACACACACACTCTAAAAGGGATTGTCACCTGCAGGCTCTGTCACGAGGTGGATGCTGACACGTACAATGCTCCCAGTGAGTCTGGCATCTCCCTGGCCTGTTGTATCTTGTGGAGGATAAAAAAAAAAAAAAGGCTATAAAGAAAATGTTATTTCATGGGTTTCAGCTGTGTTTGGGGAAAAAAAAACCCTTATTCATCCGTCCATCCAACACCTGGAGTTAAAAGGTTTTGAAGATTAGTCATCCTCCTCTTCAGTTCAGGTTTTTAAAGGACATCAAGGTGATGGGAGAGTACGTGCAAAGAGGGAAACCACAAAATGCGTTGTTTGCCTTTTCTGATTCATTCTTTGTGTTCTAGACATCCCAATGGGCCGTACAGGACCCTCACTGGCACCCGGCGGGCTAGACCCCGCTCTCTTTTTAATGTTAGATTATTTAATGGCAATCTGGAGTCATTTATCAAGGTACTGATTGCCAGTCTCCCACTTGACTTTTCACCTTCTCCTATCCGTTTTCTGTTTCGCTCTGGCTTTCTGGCCATTTTGGTGGGTTCCCCCGTAAGCGTCTTAGCTTTGATTATCATTTACCAACAACAAAACATGAACATTTGTGCTAAGATGGATTCTGGAAACCTTCCTCATGAGTCAGTGAGCTCTGGCAGTCTGCTTCTCAGATGTTAGGGTGGTGGCGTTGATAGATTTGGAGGGCAGCAGGAGGAGAGGAACAGCAGTTGGAAGGATAAATGTTTGTCTCCATCAGCTCCCCTGACTCACTGCTGACCTGGCATCACTGAGCTCCTCTGGCAGGAGATATTCTCTCCTCCGCTTCCAGAGTAAGAGCAGAGGCCAGTGAAAACAGCAGGATAGATGGCAGTCAGGGAGTGGATGCCAAACTGATAAGGTGTGCTGCCCCCCTCCTCCGGCCTCTTCACTGCCTCTCGCCGGTGGCCGTGTCGAGTCCTGCCTGATCCTGTCCAGTTCCTGCTGTTTTGTTGTGGGTTTGATGCCAGCACAGAGTGGAATGTAACGCTCTCTTAGTAAAAGCTTTGGTGGGAAGCTGCTGAGGTGCTAATCTGGATCTTGCTTTTTCCCCCTTTTTCCATCTCTGATCATCTCTGACTCTTGCAACATTTCTCTTTAGCCGTGGACGACGGAACTCACACACTCGACATCAGGTAGAAACTCTGAGGCATGTTGGGGGGAGTCCTGTGCTGCTTACCTTTTCTCATTTCCTGTATCTATTCTGTACTAACAACATTTTCACTTTTATCATTTACCTGCAACCTAGACAGACTGAGTTGAAGGTTACAGCTGTAGTTTCAGTTATCTGTGCACATTTATATTCCTTATAGATCAAAATCAGTCTCTCGTATCCAAAGAGATCGCATTACATAATCTAGCGGCACCCACTTGTGCCTCAACCCTCACTGCTGCACTTCGACCATAGCTTGTCGATTTTAGTATGGCTGTTGTGTTTGTGCTCATTGTATACCCCTGAGGGCTGTAAACAGATCCACTGTATCATTAAAAGCATGTACTGAGTCCCTGTCCAGCAGCGATTTACAGGAGAAGCCAGCACAGAGGCAGAACGAGAGTCGAGTGCACATCTAAGTGCTCTTATCTTGCCATTTTAGGCCCGAACTTCAAATCGAGTCTGTGCCCTTTTGGATAAGCTCTTGTTAATTTAAGCACAGCTCTTGATTGTTTGCATAAAAAAAAGACATAAGGCATGTTTAAGCACATTTCAAGTGGCCTCCAGAGTTGCTATTCCAGTTGGTTAGTGATTTTTGTATACTTTGTGATAATCCATGACATCCATGGCGATGAGTTATTATGGGAGACTGAGCATAAGCAAAGGAATAGCTGTGAGGTCAAGTCAGTCTGTCTTGGAAGAACACACACACACACACACACACACACACACTTTGTGTTTAAACTTACCAGCTTCTCTGACACTGGGTGTGCATGATTCTTTTAACATGATGTTGACTGGCTCCTGAGGGGTCGCAACCAATACATTGAACCGGTCAGCATTATTAGTCTGCATGTACCAGATATGCATTAAAAAAAAAACACACACACAGAAACGTGAGATACTTGTTTTAATTGATTAGATTTTGGCTACATTAGCGCCTCAAAATGTGATATAATCATGTTTTTAGTTGTAACACTCAGCATATTCTTTACACAATATTCATTTGATGTGTTTATATAGAAAAACAAGGACATACACCAGTGATATATATATTTTTTATTTTATTGAATCACTGCAAGAAATGTAGTATTGTACATGTGACAAAATGATGAATTACTGATCATCTCACTTTTCTTCAAAGGACTCTGGACAAGCGATCCCTCGTGTGGTTGAAAGTTGTATTCGCTACATAAATTTGTATGGTGAGTAGTACACGGTCAGCCCTTAAAGTGTTACAGTAGTTGCTGTACTTATACCTTCTTTGAAGTCTTCTTATAACCCAACCTTCTTAGGTTTATGTAGTGTGGTAGAAAGTAACACTTCCATGGAAATATGCATATTCTGTCCTGTTTATCTTTGTGCAGTCTTTTCTACTGAAATTTCCATGCATACTGTGCGATAAAAACCTCCCACTTGTATGACCGATGAGTTTAAATATCACCTTCTAAAGCAGATTCATAAAGACTCTGAAAGAATCTTAGTCTAAGCATTGGGAGGTGTGACTCTAGATAATATCCTTTGCATCTTATCTGGCAGCCAACCGATGACACTCGGAGATAAATCTAATCTGCAGTCTTGCTTAGTAATTATTATCTTTAATTATCATTGTGGATGTGTCATTTTCCCTGTACAGGCCTCCAGCACCAAGGAATATTTCGTGTACCTGGATCTCAGCTGGAAGTCAATGACATCAAGAACTCATTTGAGAGAGGTATAGGGGTTCTGTTATCACTATAAAAGCTGCTCGTCAACATCTTGATCTATGCTATATTTGTTTGCCATTTTATATTGTAGTTAGGTATATGTCACCTAAAATGATACAATAAAATAAATCCAACTTGACCTGCTCGCGTCTCTTTGTTTTAGGAAATGACCCTCTGGCAGATGATGAGAATAACCATGACATCAATTCGGTGGCTGGCGTTCTCAAGCTGTACTTCCGGGGTCTGGAGAACCCTCTTTTCCCCAAAGAGAGGTTCAACGAGCTGCTCTCGTGCATCAGTAAGAACACGTTTTTGTGAATTGTCAGTTAATCGCTTTTTATGAGTAATTTATTGTTGTTGTTTTTTTCTTTATTGTTGTTAATTGTAACATGAGGTGGTTTTATGTTCAGTCTTTTTTTTCTTTTTTTTGTACTTATTTAAATACTTTGCGTTACAGTGAATGAGCATATTTGTTTAATTTAAATGGATTTCAATCCTCGTGATTTTATTGTCTTGTGGCTAATTAACTGAAGACCTCTTACATCCTCTGTCTTTACACTGTAGCCTTGTGTACATGTTCGAGAATGAAAATGTGAACATTTTGAGATATCCCTTGTAGTCTTGCTTGAACCCTTTGTCATTCTGAAGTCTAATCTTAGAGCAGTGACTTGCGTTTCGTGGGTCGTGCTCTGCTATGAGCTCTGAGCAGGGTCCGATCTGTTGTGCGTGGCACAAAGCTGCCATAGAGTTTTGGTGGAATGTTAAACGTTGGCAGCCCTGGGCTCAATCTGTAGTGGAGTCCTCATAAGAATGGTCACATTGTGAAGTCGTCTGAATCGGTTCACAGTTCAGTCAGCTCTTTGTATGGCTTATTCAGATCTATAATGACACGGCATTACATCACATCAGCTCTGTTAACGAACAATTGAATATGCACAAAGTCACATGGACATGTGTGCCCTGATGCCTCGTGCGACTCTGTGTGAGCACTTGTGTTCCCCGTGGATTGGTGCGCGTTCTTTGTGTACTCGCAAGTGTGTGAAGTGTGTCCTCTTGAGTTTCTTGGGTCTACCGTTGTTTACACATTTGTGCTGGATGAGTGATGGGGATTCCCTGTTTACATTTCCCAGCGCTGCATGCCAGTGATTGCAGTGCGGGTTGAGCGCCCAGCAGGCTCCATATATAAACCTTATTCCCATATGGAGCAGCTCAGACCAGCTACGAGATCATTTAACCGCTCTCAGTTGGCTGTTTCGTATTCACCGCAGCAGCGCACGGCGGCTTGTGATATCTTTCATTTTGGTATTTGCGGTAAGAATGCTTTGCGGGGATGCACTTGCACACATGTGATGTATAAGTCTGCTTTCAAATAGATCTTTAAATAGCAGCTCTGAGAGCCTCACAAAATCCTAGTTAGGTATTCATGAAAAATGAAATACATCACAAATATCCCAGAAGCTCAAATCCCAGATGGCACACAGTGGCTGGAGGGTGACATGGCTATTTTTAGCAGCACAGCCAGCACAGCCCCAGCTTAGCTGGGTAAAACAGCCTGCTTCAGGTGCCACACTGGGACAAACATAATAGCAACGAAGGACAGAAAGGTCGACATGCTTCGGCTCCATCTTAGTAAAGCTCAGTATGTTTTGCCTGTGAAAATGACAATAAAGACTTTTATGAAGAAAGCTGCTCTTTTTTTCATCATATTTCTGGAAGCCTGAAAAAGTCAGCAAAATGTGCACGTGCCAGCG
>VURO01024631.1:3380-21463 GCA_015108175.1 Pelvicachromis taeniatus | reverse complement strand
GTGGAGTGATTCATGCTGACTTTTAGGAAATGGATATAAAATACTGATACTGAAGAACTGAAAAAATCTATAGGATTGACTGATTTGCTGATCTGTCCCTTTTTTTTTTTTCCACCCCTGTTGATTTGTCTATCACTTCTTGCTCTTTTCATGTATCAATGTCACACTGTCTCTGTGTCCCAGAGATGACAACTTCTCAGACACTCTGAGTCAGAAGGCTGACAGCGAGGCCAGCAGTGGCCATGCAGGAGAGGATAAATGCTCAGGAAAAGACATCGGTTCACCCAATGACACCAGGCTCTCTGAAGCCTTCATCACCAGGTGGGTATACTGCTATAAAACAGTGGTAGCAATGTTGATGGGTTTTTTTTTTGTTTTTTGTTTTTTTACAACAATTTCTATCAACTACCTTAATTAGGAACCACAAAGATTTTGCAGTTCTGGCCGGAAGTAACTGACCTGAATATCGAGAAGAAGAAAAAATCACAGTATTTTAATTTGGATCAGAGATGCTTTTGCCATGTTTTAAAGAAGGGATGCCAAAGTCATTTTACATTGTGGGCCACATCCAGCCCACTTTGATCTGATGTGGGCCAAACTGCCCTTTCTGCCAGTATACAGAAGTTTAACTACATATCTAATCCCTGAGATGTATATAAAAATAGATTAAAAAACAAACAAATAGATAAAAAAAATGCAAAACAGCTCTTTGGTGTGGCATTAATAGCAATAAGTTGTAAAACTTATGGAAATACAACAAAAAGTCCAAAATTCTTGTTCTCCTTCACATTTTCCAATGTCATTAGGCGGGCCAGATTGGAGTCTTAGGTGGGCCGATTCAGGCCCCGGGCCTTATGTTTGACACCCCTGTTTTGCAGTAATTAATCCACTGCAAATTTGACTTTTACTATATTTAATCACTGCAAATTATTCCTAAAGTTTTTACCTAAAACAGGGCAGTTGGTGACCATTAGTTTTACGGTGGAGGCAACACATCCTCGGTGTGCTGTCTTCCTCTGACATTGTGTTTCCAAAGCTCAACTCGTTGTCTAATTGCAAGTGGAGGACTCAGCATCACCCACACTGTTTTGTCCCAAGTGAGCAGACAGTTCCTGTCAGAAAGTATGAGTATTAAACAACTATTTCAGTCATGCACATGGAGGATTGGTGCGCTCACACACACACGCAAATCCAATAACACCTCAGTCTTTTTGGCAGCCTCTCTGCTGGTTGCATGCCAATATTTTGTCTCCTGCTTCTTTTTTCATTGGTGGTGGATAAGCGACCTTGAAATATCTCT
This sequence comes from Pelvicachromis taeniatus, assembly GCA_015108175.1. Taxonomy (NCBI): domain Eukaryota; kingdom Metazoa; phylum Chordata; class Actinopteri; order Cichliformes; family Cichlidae; genus Pelvicachromis; species Pelvicachromis taeniatus. The sequence goes on along the minus strand of VURO01024631.1, from coordinate 20,163 downwards.
TACTGGGTTTTGGCCAAACACATGCTATTTTATTCAGAGCCATACACACTCCCTCTACTTCACTGTTGAAATGTTGATGATTCATACTAGAGGCAATAGTTACACCACTGCAGGTATTGGTATGCAGTTGAACGTATTTGAATGAATCATCCGTTTAACATTGGCCTTAATAAGCGTCCTCATAGTCCTTAAACTAGAATCTGCCACACTCTTCCTGTCACTGGCTCCCAGGTGATCCCCACCTCTCTCCTCTTTCTTCTCCTGTTTACCCTCCCCCTGCTCACTATCTACCTTTCCATTCAAACAGCAAGTGTTAAATCATTTATACCATGGGATTTTTTTTTTTCCTTTGGATATTTCCCCCTCTTGGTGGTCTCAGTCAATAACATGCTCACCAGACAGACTTCTATGGTAATCACAGTAAGCATTAGTAAACAAGACAAGCTGTGTTAGAGCCTCTTTCAGTGGGGAACGAGCATGTCGATGTGACCAGAACAATTCCTTCACTTGGCCTGTTTTTCTGTGTTAATGAAGAGGGGCATGTACAACGTCTTGTGATTTATGTTACATTATTAGTCGAAGCCATAATAAGCAAAGGGTGAGCTGTCAGTGCGGTGACAGCTTGCAGAGTAAGTTGCGGTGCCTGTTGTAGTACATGCTGTCCCAGAGGAAGATTGGCGTTATGCATGCTGACTGCTCCACCTGCAGTTCATGAGGAGGCACTGCAGTTGTTTTGCTATTCAAGAAATGTCAGCGCAGTCAAGGGAAAAAAAAAAAAAAAAGTTGTTTTCTCACCAGACACCCTGTCTGCGCCACTCGACCACTGGCTCTCCATTATTCAGTGTATGAGCTTTCAACAGCAGCCGTTAGTGCAATCATATGTTTCTATTGTGCACGTGAATTTATAAACTGTTTTTTACATTCAGACGTGTGCGGGTTTCAGAGTGTTACATAATCTGGCCTTACAGGTAGAGCTCACATTATATTCAGGAAAAATTGACAGACCTTCTCGTCCATCCTCATTACTGCTTTTTGTTTATCACAGTAATAAAACTGCCTGGAAATGTTAATGAGCACGTTCATTGGGCTGATGTAAACTCTCTACTTGAAGCCATTTGTTTCGGACAAAACAACCGAGGAAGCTTAATTAGTGAAGATGACTAACTCTAAGAGCTGACCTGACCTGCATTAGAATCCAGATACTTTATTACTAATTTAATATTTTAAGTTGTCACCATTTCTATAAATGTTATACCAACTCAAAAAGTAATAAAATTAGACACTGCACTGCTTTGACTGTAAGTGATGAGCAGCTCTGATTCATCGTTACAGCTAATGTGATGAAAGTATTGGTATTTTAAAAAAAGGAAAACTGCTTTTCTCCTGGGAAAGTTGTAAAGTCATGAATTAATGCTTGCCTATCGCTTCCTCTTTCCTGCACTTATGTTGCAGCAGGCACAGGAAACGATCAGATCCACCGTCTCGACGGCCGCCCGCCCGTCCCAGTGATGTCCACTGCATGGTGCATACCTCCCAGCAGAGTCACAGTGGACATGGCGGGACTCCAGAGATGGGCTCACCAGTTCTAGGCCACTTCAGCCCACGGGACATGCTGCGAAGTCGCAACCACATTCCCATAGACAGCCCTGAGCGGCGGCGCCGCGCTGGCCACAGCAGTCTGACGAATATCAGTCGTCACGAGTCCCTGAAGAAGATGGAGAGCCCACCGATTCGACGTTCCACCTCCTCGGGTCAATACACAGGCTTTACCGATGCCCATCACCATCACCACCACCACCACCACCACCACGGCGGCAAGCCCCTGGACCCGGAGACCATCGCACAGGTCAGCGCGGGACGAGCGGCGACCCGACCGCAGCTCCCTCCACCATCAAAGCCCTGCCCTGCCCTGTAAAAACATAGTCAGTCCCTGTCTTCTGCTTCCTCCGGCTGCAACTATGTCCCTGTGCTAAATAAACGCAAAAGACTAGCTTCACAGGCAGACGGCAGGGATCACAGTATATTCCTACATACAATATTCCAATAAATTCTTGTCCAAAAATGCCAAATATTCCAAAGTCTGATCTTGAATTTTGTCATCATTCTAATATGGCTTCTGTCACATAAGATTAAATAATAATGGAGCCACAGTCTTTTTATAGGCTGTCATTTAGAAAGCAGAGGTTACAGAGAGCACTTTAAACTGTGCTGGGCTGTCGGTCTGCCTACTGGGAGCATGCTAAGATGAACATGTCATCTCTGCATCTCATTTGCAATCCAGAGCCATTAGCATGGTGAGGGAGAAGAGCCAGTAGAAAGTAATATTGTCTACTAACTTTGCATGTATACTGCATGTTTGGTGTTTTCTCAAAAAGATCTGTCCTTGTGGTCTTCAGTTAACACATTTCTTTTTTGTTTCCTACCTGTCTGTATGTGTTCTCCCAGGTTTTTGCATGTTTATGGTCTTTTACACTCTTAATTTCTCTATCCAGTCTTGCCTTTTCTCTCATTTTTTTCATCTTAACCCTCCTGAGTTTCTACTTGTGTTTTGCCTAAGTCATCATCCTGTCTTACGCACATTTTTCTCCCTTTCCTGCAGGACATAGAAGAAACTATGAACACTGCTCTGAACGAGCTGCGAGAGCTGGAGCGGCAGAGCTCAGCCAAGCACGCCCCTGACGTGGTGCTGGACACCCTGGAGCAGCGGCAGACCTCCGGCAGCAGCGGCGGAGGTCCGACGCCGGCCAGCTCCAGCGAGTCCCTCAGCCCGATCCATGGCGTCATGCTGAGGTCAACTGCCCACACCGAGCCGCCCACCCGCCGCAGCACCAGTTCCTCCAATGATTCCGTGAGCACATTCAAGCCTGTGGTAGCACCACGCATGGGGGTGCAGCTCAAACCCCCCGCTTTGAGGCCAAAGCCCATGGTCTTACCAAAATCAAATCAGGCCCCTCAGCCTCCTGCTACATCTTCTCAGGACTCTCTGGATAAGTCCTGCACCATGTAACCTCCAGGGCGGGAATCTGAGAATGTAAATCAAAACTCTCAATCTAGTTCCCAAAGGACTGTGAAACGCTATCAGTGTTTACAGTTCTCAGAGAGAGTACAAGCAACATCCAAGAGTGTGTAAAGTACGTGGCCCTGGATAGGAGGAGATGTTTCTTTTTGATGGTTTGAAGCTGAAAACAAGAATTTAAAGAGGATTAGATGTAGGAGTTGTAGTGTAGACAGATTTGTCAGCCAGATAAGTCTGTTGTCTCAGATTTGTGTTAATATGCTTAGGTAATATTAATATCTTTAAAAAAATCAATTAAACAACAAATCACAAATGCTTCCTGAAAGTTTTAGAAAATGTACACATTAGTTTAGTTTACAGATGATGATGAACTGTAACTCTGAACAACATATGGTGCATGCAGCTCTTGAACCTGTAGTGACCACAGGCGTTATTAACGAGGTTTTTCTTTCCCTTTTATCTAGAATGGCCTTCAGAGGTGTTGTGAACCAGTACGTAGGCCTTTTTGACTTTGACATGTAACCGATTTCAGATGGTCATTAATAGAAAAGGTGCTGCGACGCGCTGGGCAGAAAGAGTTTTACGGTGGGACTGGAAAAAAAAAAGGAGCCTAAAGAGCCGTTTACAAATCGTTTATTAACGGTACTCCGTTAATAAACGAACAGTACTGACAGCAGTTTGCTTTTTTCCACTCGCATGTAAACTGCAGCTTTCTTCAGCAAAGCACGCCATCTGCTGTGTTTCGTTAAGTACAAAGATCACGTCTGCGCTGGCTTCACTCACATTTATTTAAGCATATTGCCTGGAATGAGAGACGATGATTGGATAAAACCACTACTGCTTTATGACTTTTACGTCTGAACACTTTGACGCGCGCATAAATTCCTGCAGCGTTTTCTTAGGTTGCAGGAAGAAATACGCCTGATATGTGTTTGCCTTTGCAACTGTGTAACCTACAGTGAGAAAATGATGATGAAAAATATGTTGTTATACTGCGTGTGGACTACATGCCATAGCTTCCTTGTTATGCCTCGTTTGGCTTTATTTACCCAAAGACATGAGTGTAGAAGTTAAGACGTGGATACTGATCCTTCATGTTTAGACTCAAGGTGGCACCCTGTGGTTGTGCTGCCAGTAGCCATGGACCTGATGACTGTTAGTTGTAAAAGCCTCCTAATATGTTCTCCCTGCTTCCTGTGCTTCTCTTTGCGAAGGTGTTTGAAAACAGCCGCTTGCTTTGAGTCCCTCTAGTCTGTTTTATGTTTTGGGAAAGAATGTCGATAATGTTTGCGTACTGCTCTCAGACTGACATGGACGCTCTTTTCGTGCATTTAGCGATTTGTGCGGATGATACTTAGAAGTGCATGAAAAGAAATGGGCTACGTGGGAGAGGAGGATACAGCCCATGTCAGCCAGCTCCTATATAATTATTTCAAAATGCAATAGCCTCATGAAATTGTATGTGCCAGACTTCCAAGTTTTGTGGCTGCACCCCCTGTGTGTCGTTCTCTGTACTGTAGAAATAACAGAGCTGGGTGCATGTCACTGGAGTGTTTGGCTGCCATAGTTACATAAAGAAAAGAGTTTGATAGTTAGGTTGCAGTGCAAAAGCAATGCTCTCTAACAGCAGGTTTACACTATCTTTGACTTGACAAATATTATATGTATAAATAATTAAAGGTTAATGCATTTCTGAATTACTAACTTTCATTATTTTTGTAATGTTCTTTTTTGTTATATTTGTTGTGTTTCTGGGTAGAAATCACTTAGAAGATATGATGTAGAATAAATATCCAGAGATGCAGGTGTCCCACCTATAGTGTGAAGTTGTATATTAAAAAAAAACAAACAAACGTGTTTTTGTCACTATGTAACATCAGCAACAGTAGGACTCAAGTTATGCCGTCTGTAGGCTTTAAGCTACTCTGTGGTGTTATGTACATGTGTATCCTGTGAAAGTGCCTTTGGGAATGTTTTAGAGGAACTTCAGACACTCTGCCCGGTCGCATATTAGACGCCGTGTTTTTGAGAAAATGCAGTGCAGGATGATGAAGTGTATATGAAATTATGCCATTTACCAAACAGTTATATGGCAGAATTGATCATAAACAAACAGCTTACTCAATGTGACATTGCACTTTTATGTATATAACTGTAGATATGGCATGTAATATCATAACGTTTAGAGTTCATTCAAGGATTTCTTTCTAATAAAGGAAATAGTTTGTCGAACCTGTGTTGTTGTTGTTTTTTCTTCTTTCATTTATTATATTGATGAACTTCAGCCGCAATTTATTCACAGCCCAACATCACTTCATACTTTCAGTATAAAAGCACACAAATATAGGTACTCATAGGCACTAGATTGACTACATTTGTGTAGAGTTTTAAAGCATAGATGAAATTTTAGTGCCTGTAACTACAGGGGGCCAACAAACAGGCCACTCATCATACTGATGTCTTTGGAAGTTTATTTCTCTCTTATGCTCTTCAGACACCATGAAAACTGAAGAAAACACAAAGTTTACGACGTGAATATCTTTAATCTGATCAAAGTCTCTCAGGTTAGTGTCCATAAACAATCTTGAGCTAGCAGAACAGGAAAAATGCTCTGTACTGGATATTACTGAAACTGTCCTCTTATTACCAATGTAATACATGTATACAACATTATATAAACAATGTACATCAAACCATTACCGTGTGCGCCTCTTGGACCACATGCAGAATAACATTAACGCTGTAGCTGTAGCTGCATCTGTAGCTCTGTATCAATGCTAGTTCTGACCCACACTGCAATAGTTGTGCTCTCAGCTAAACTCTGGTCATGTGACCATTACAGACTGTACTTCAAACAAACTTTGTTACAAGACAAACAAGTTTTTCATCAATGCTACACTTTTATTATCCAAGAAATAAATGAACTAAATTAAACGTGAATCTATCACAGAAACATATAAAACAAACTCCTTTACTTGACCGTCTCAGGGACAGTTACGGTGCCCCTAAGAGACGTTTGAGCCAGAACAGTAAAATTACCAGTTTTGTGAAGCATAACACACCCTGGTGTTGTCAGGAATAGTATGAATCTGTGAAAGTTTTCATTAAACTGGGTAACATAGACTCATTGCCTTCAGTGTACGTGGACAAGGACCAGCGTGGTGTCATTTGTTTGCCCCTTTCTCAGCCAGTGTGTGTCTATTCTTCATGTTTCTCCAAAACCTTTGATTTGGTCTACTTCACACTTGGCAGGTGTTTTGTTTGGGAAGCAAAAAGGTACAGTTTTAAGATCGAGTGAATGAGGTTTGAAGTAAAAAAATGCAATCTCACATACATTCATAAAAGTGCTTTTTTTTTTACACCGTCTAACATTCATGCATTCTCATTTAGATGCATTGGGACAACAGTATCTTGCCCAAGGTTACTTCAACACGCAGACTACAAGAGCCAGGGATCAAACCACTAATCTTACAGCTAGTAGACAACCTGCACTACCTCCTGAGCAATCGACGATCAGAAAAAGATGAGAGTACAGAAATTGGTGTGAGCACAATGAAAGGCATAAAGGCCATGAGCACAAACACTGGCTGAGTAGTAAGCACATTTCCTCACAGCAAGAGAGTCCCAAGTTCTTGTTGTGAACACAGGCCCTCATGAGCAGGGCCCTCGTGTGCGGCGTTTGCTGTTGTATATTCCAGAAGCTCCCGTTTCTCCTGCCATGACATGATCAGTTCATTCTCCTGTCATTGTGCCATTGATAAGGCCTACAGCTGCAGCTGGTCCTCGGGCACAACACTGCATTATCGAACAAGTTTCCCTTTTGTGTCAATAACGACCGTCTTAATCCTAAATGAATGAGTCAAGTTTGCATAAATAAAGGAAAAGCAATAACACAATATGTATTTTTTAATCTGCAATTCATAATTTTGAATAAGTAACTCTCAGGGACACAGACATGATGTGGATGAAAAGCTATTACAAAATTGCAAACAGTAATAAACAAAGATGCAGAACGATTGCAGTCATGTGGGAAACTTTTGGACTTTTTTCTACATGTTATGTTCTGCGATGTGTGGGAGTTTTATTGGGATTTGGTGTTCCCCCGAGCTGGTTCCAACCTGTTTGTTCCATACTTTAGTGTGGGTCCTGAAGGCCATCTAGTTAAAACAGAGATTACATTGTTTTTAATACTATAGCACAACCGCTGAGAAGAGACAAAATAAAAACATTTTACCTCAGCAATCCCAACCTTCCTCTCCCAAGTGTGAATGCTCTGCTTAAGCTTCTTGTATTTGTCTTTGACACGCATGTACTCAGCGACATCAGGAGCCTGATAATCTCTGAGCTGCCGCCTCAGCTTGTGGTTAAGGGCTTCAGCCGCCGAATGCTCCTGACGAGAGAAAAATCAGGTATTAAAATTGATGGTTTTAGATTCTCAAAGTTTTCCTCATTTTAACAAACCTTCTCAGCACGCTGTATCTTCTCCTCTATTTTTGCCAGCATCTGCCTCACATTGGCGATGTCATTGCTCAGCTCTGCAGACATTAATGTCACACTCTGCAGCTTTTCCTGCTCGCACAGATATGACAGATATCAGAAGGTTATGCTGGAAGTAACCCAGAGAACACCATCTGACCAATTTCCAGCGAGTTACCTTGTGTGAGCTGAGAACACGCTGAACCTTTAAACTGTTGAGCTGAAGTTCATCCAGGTTTTTGTCAGGTCTTGGCTCGTCATACTCCTGAAAAACTTCCTAGATGCAATACACAGAACTTTGCATATACGCACTAGCAAAATGAGCATATTTATATATAAATATGGCTACAAACATGTAAGAAGTTAACAAACTCTGGCAGCAGAAAGCAGACAGTAGATTGATTTTCTGTCCTCTTGTGCAACAGTCTAACCCACAACCTACACAATCTCCTGACAGCAACACATTTGCTTTCATTCCCTACCTCATACTGAGCTTTCCCCGTCTCTTTTTTATGCTGCAGCTGTTGCAGGAGCTTCTTCTGGTGGAGCTTCAGTGCCTGATTCTTTACATTAAAGGTCTCCAGCTGGGTAACCTGTACATATGTTTGAACAGAACACAGAATGAGGTGAAAGGGAGGTTATAAACAAGGACCGAAGAAAGCCGATAACTAACAAAGGTGAAGTTCTTTATGCTGCTTGCTTCAATCTTTAGAAGCTAACCCATCTTAATAATCTTAGAAATTTTATTGATTTTATATCAAATACTTGGGTAAAATTAATAATATGACTTTAAAAGGCTAAAAACTCTCTGGCCTTTGGAAATGCGTGTACCTCTAACCAAGAACGATCTATTCAAATACTGCTGTGCACATGTTGATGTCAGTATACGTCACTGTTTTGTTACCTTTAACTTGTCTTCAATGTACTGGAGCACCTTTTCTGGCGCTTTCATTTCTAGTGTGTTGTCCTTTGTAGGTTTGACCAGTCTACGCTCAAAATCGTTCTTGGCCTTCCTGACATCGGCCAGACGCAGTTCTGCTTCCTTCATAGAGGCCTGGAAAGACGAGTTTGAGTCATGAATAAATGCACCTGAGGTGAGTGTATATGTGTATGTATTGTGTTTTATTTCTTGCAAGTGTGTGTCGTAACCTTGTAGTTGTCCTTGGTTTTTTCAGATTTCAGTTTGAGTTTCTCCCTGTCGTGTTGTGTTTCTCTTACTTCTCTTTGTGCTACGTACAGTTTTTGTTCTAAAGTCAGCGGCTGAAAACGATCAGATGTGTTGGACCTGGACTCTCGCCTCCATCCAACGCCCTGAAGGCACAAACACTCAAAATACCACCTTACGATGTTTTGTTCAAGGAAGAGAATTCAAATCATTTCAAAGTCAAACATTTAGTGCCTGAAAAGACTGTGCACAGGATACAATACCTAAAATTATAAAAACATTACACTACCCACACAGCTGGGACACAGCCATAAAAAGGACTCTGTTCTTCATCTAATTCACAAGTTCTGACAAATAAAGTGTGCTGTGTGTTGAGTGTGCTGCATCAATCTGGAGTCCTTACTTTTAGGAAGAGACCTACAATGGCAAGTAAGGAGTTGCAGTCAAGGTTATTTAATAAACCTTTGAGTTACTTACCCCACCCCCCAGCTTCAAGCTTCGTGCTGCCAGGGGACCCTCTCCCCCAGCCTGGGATAGCAGGTCCTGTGGATCCAGGCGGCAAATGAAGCTTTCAAACATGTCATTCTCTGCCAGGAGGGCTGCATTGGAATGCCTCGGGGAAGAATGAATAAGAAAAGCAAGCCAAAAAAACAAACAAACTTTAAAATACTTGGAGAAGTAAAGTATATACTTTAAGAAAAAAATGAATAAGAACAAGCATTATGTAGAGGGTGGAACAGCTCACCCTGTACCTTTCTAGCTAATGGTTAATGGACCTAAAGTTTTATTTTAGTAACATTTAACTGAAGAGAGCATTAGCAGAGCTTTAGCAAGTAACTTTGGTGGATTACACGGAATAAGTCAAATAAAGTCAGCTGTAGGACGGAGTTATTTTTATTTTAATAACTATGAACTGTCATTACTTTAGTCCTTCGATCCGTTTGTAAATGAGTTCCTTCTGTTCTTGCGTGACCTCGCCATTTTCCTCGATCAAAGAAAGCTCGTCCTCCATGGTTGCTAAGGTACACTGAACCTCAGCGGTGGTTTCCATGGGCTCGTGTTGCGTTCACGCACTTCTGGAAACGTTTTACTCTGTAGGTTTTGCAATGAGAGTAATAGAGTTTAATGCATGCTCTCGCTTTTTGAGAATGTATATTGGGTTTTTTGTTTTGTTTTGTTTGTGTAACCGAGCACTAAGGTGTCGAATAAAATGCCAAAGAAATAAATGTATAATGTATTTATTCCATCAATTAAACATACATTTTCCCATTCATTCCCAAATAGGACTTACAACACATTCTACTAATATCCCAGCTGCACTTTAGACCTGTCAAACGAAAGGTGCGAAAAAATAACACCACCCTGCAAACCGTCACACCCAGTTTTAGAGACAAAATGTACTTATGGGCACGCACTGCAAACAATGCATAGCCCTGGGAATCAGCGCTATGCATGACCTGCAGCCTGGCCTCCAGTTTGAGAATTACACTAAAACCAGTCTCCACTATGTTTTGTGTCCCCTGTGTATTCTAAGTATTACAGCAAGAGACGTGGACATCTGATTTCAAAATAAAAGCCAGCTTCGTGTGCATTTACAGATATGTTAAGTACATAATAACAAATATCATTTAGTTTTGTTTACACACTCTAATGTTAGATCCACATGACACACCCTTGTAGTCAAGTAGCACCCTATCAATATCAAGGCCATTTTATTTTGGATTTCAAAGCCCTGTGAATTTTCATTTTTGAACTTACTCTTTCAATTACTTCAGACTGCTCTTAAAAGGAAAGCTCATGTTTCCACAGACTAGTTGCGCTTTATATCAACAATATACAACCCCACAGTGATATCATGTCAATTTCAAGTCGGTCTGATTTTTTGCCTTTCAAAGTAATGGCCCGTTGAATTTGCACATATTTGATCTATTCTTTCAATGACTTCAGAATGCTCTAAAAAGACAAATTCCTGTGTCCACAGGATAATTACAGTCTATATTGACAGCATACACCCTCACACTGATACCATGTCAATTTCAAGTCAGTCTGAGTTTGCCTTTCAAATTAAAACCTGTTTCAAATTCCTCACATAATCTTGATCTTTCAGTAACTTTGAAATGATGTTAAAAGATAAATCTCTGTTTCCACAGGATAATTTCACTTTAGATCAGCAGTATACACCCTCACAGTTGTATCACATCAATATCCTGATTTGGCACTGTATAAATAAAATTGAATTGAATAATTGTTTATGAGGTACTTTTTAATAATTAAATGAGGATACTGTTAAAAGGAAAATTACTGTTTCCACTAACTAATTGGATTTCATGCAAACCATACACGACTTCTACAGTAGAAAAGCACTATTCTTATATAGCACTTTTCTACTCTCACGGAGTACTCAAAGTGCTCTATACAACATGCCTCATTCACCCAATCACACAAGCACTTTCTCTATACTTTAGTGCTTTCTAATTAACATTCATACTCCGATGGATGCATCGGAGAGCAACTTGGGGTTAGTATCTTGCCCAAGGATATTTGGCATGCAGATTAGGGGAGCGAACCACTAACCTTCCAATCAGTAGATTATAATGATATTTGTTATTATGTACTTAATTAACTCGGAGGCTTTTATTTTGAAATCAAGTTTTAAGGGCTTTTATTTTGAAATCAAGTTTCCACATCTCTTCCCGGATTACTTGGAATACACAGGAACACACAAAACAAAGTGGAGGCTGGCTTGACACAAGTGTTTGACAAGGGAAATGGCACAAACAAATAAAAAACAAAAAGAGAGGTTAGACCACCCACTCACTCTCAATCATTCATAACAGTCAGAATATTGCTTGATTTCCCAGCGCAGTCGATCTAGAGCTTGATTGATTCCACTATTAAAGCTTGTGGGCACACGCAGTGGCGATTTGGGACATGCCTGGAACACCTCGCCCAGGAGGCATCCTTGCGCGATGCCCGAACCACCTCAACTGGCTCCTTTCGAAGGAGCAGTTCACATCACATCATCGTGGGTGAGGGACCAGACAAAGAGTGATTCAGAAGACCCCTATGAGAAAACCACCAAGGGAACAGTTTACCATGCCCAGGATAGGGTTACTGGGGCCCCGCCCTGGAGCCAGTTCCGGGGAGAGTGCCTAAGGGTGAGCATCTGGTGGCCGGGCCTTAGTCCATGGGGCCCGGCCGGGCACAGCCTGAAAAAGGGACATGGGCCCATCTTCCTGCAGGCCCACCACCCGCAGGAGGTGCCGTAGGGGTCGGTTGCATTGTGAGCATGGCGGAGGCCAGGAGCGGAGGTCCTGGCGGACCGATCACCGGCTACCAAGACTGACAAAAACTCAAACCAACAAACACAAAAACAGCTAAGATGATGCAGACTTAGAATTTGCACCGATGTGTTTTCTAAATTCTATCACACGCATATACGAAAAGTGAGCGCGAGGGCCCTCAGTGCGCCTGCTTGCTGCTGTGCTGAAGTCTCACACACAACCTGTGGAAAGGGGAGGGGGCGGGCTGCTTCCAAATAAAGCACATTTCATTCATAATGATGTCAATCCAAGCCCATTATGTATTAATGATTTTTCCTGGGTTGTGGGTTGGTCCCCAGGGCACCAAACAGGCTAGCACCGCCCCTGGTCACACGAACAACATACCCACTCGCAGAGTGAGTTACATTTCTCATTTGTGGAATAATAAAGGTTTATTCTATTCTATTGTAATCGTCTCTGTAACTTCCCGCAGAATAGCGCAGACCTCACCTCACACGCCCACTACCTTTTCAGTAGTTCCTCTGCCAATCACACACAGAATGCAGCAAACTGCCAGGTGACACTTGCTACCACTGATTTAGATTTAATGCAACCACATGAAAATTCACTCCTACTAACTTAAAATAAAATTAAAATAAAAAAAACAACAACTTTATTTTCAGATTTGATATGCTACGTAATCTCGCCTGTATCTATTTATTTTTGTATTTTAAAAAACGATGATTTTCGTTCTGGGCAGGGCAACCATACTACAAACCTTTCATAAGTTTCAGTTTCATTTCTTAGTAACCGAGCGCAGCCAGAGAGATGGGCCAGAGCTAAAACTAGGCTACGTTAGATTTCTTGGCTAAGAGAACAAAGGCCATTGCAGAATGACATCCACTCTGTCTAAATGTATTATTAAGACCCTGTGCGACAACCAGGGGTGTTTGGAGTTCGGGAAGTTAGAAGATCAGCTCGCACAGAAATTCACGGTTGCGGAATCGGTCCTGCGCACTGTGCTCTTTGACGACGGTAAAATAGCCATTAAAGAAAGCAGCAAGACGGGAAGTAAAATAATCAGCCCGGATAGTCTGGTAGTGGCTAAAACCAGTCTGCGGCTCTGTCAGAAAAAAGCCGGACAGTGTCCGCAGTGCGATGGGTTACACCTCTGCAAGTATTTTGTTTGCGGCGAATGCACGTTCGGGTAAGTAACCTACTATTTTTTTTCTTTCCTGTAATAACAAATTCTTGAGAATGGTTATCACTGCCATAAATATGCGGGGGGAAAAAAGTGCTCAATCATTCACGATGAGGTTATTCAACAAACTACGCTTTGCGTGGGTTTAAACGTTAAAGCCCAGCCCAGCGCATACTCGCAGATTCAGGTTTGTTTTCCTACTATTTAGTCATCGCCTATGGCTGCAAAGTCATCTTACTGGTGCTTTATAGTGACCTCACTCCCAGAGCAATTAATGTTCAGCCTGAACACAAGTGTAACGAAAAACCCACAGTGAAATTTGCCTTTAACACTCAGTGTGGTGTAATAGTGAACGATGATGAATAAGCGCCATGAACTGATTACAAATCTCGTTTTGACTTGACAGAAAAACCGAGTTAAATTTCCCGAAACATCGTGGAGATCGTCGTAATCAAACTTGCTAAATGTGACATTAACTTTGCCTGATGGGGACTGCGCTCCCTCGCATTCATTATGAATTTTACGAATCTGGGTCACTCCATTTCTTTCCTCACTTTTGCACGATCATAGTTTCCACATTTCGACCAGAAGGTGGCAGCAATTTGGCAGTTCAGTTAGAGGACCTTAATGTTTCCTCCCCCCAATACAACACACCCATAATGTAAGTGATAAAGAAACAACTTGTAGCCTACTGCTCACGCTGAAGGTCATGCCTTCTGTAACGCTACCTGTGCCAGCATTTGTAAGGAAAAACAATACAACTGTGTAAACGTTTCGTCACTCAACCAAGTGACTTCTTCAGTCTCAGCTGACTGCAGGTTTTCCCCAACAGTACATTTGCATAATGACTGAAAAACGGAAGATTTTAATTGGATGGCATGTTGTCATTTACAGAGGGAAGTGTAAAAATCCACACACTGTGGCTTTTCCATACAATGCAGAGCTGTTGAAGAAGCACAATCTTCATGATTTCACGGAGAAACAGCTGTTCCAGCTGTTACTACAGAATGATCCTTATCTGCTTCCTGAGGTATGTTTTACTGCTTTGCACTCGGAGGCAATCGTGGTGAAGGAGATTCTCGTGTTATGCTGTTGAAAACATGTGAACTTCATCCTCCTTTATGATTCCTTTTAGATATGCTCACATTACAACAAGGGCAACGGTCAGCACGGCTCATGTAGCTTCACCACATCGTGCACAAAGCTCCATGTCTGCAAGCATTTTTTCCAGGGTGACTGCAAATTCTCTTGCAAAAGAAAGCATGGTCTCGATGAACATGCAATGAAGCTCTTCCGAGGATTCAGTCGTGAGAATATTGAAAACCTTCAAAAGATCTACAGAAATAAACTTATCATCATGGGTCAACAGGAGAGGCGGGCTACTGGTGTCACTGGTAAAGCGGATTTTATAAAAACATGTCTGGCAAAGAGTTTTATCAACCAATAATCTACACAATATAAATGTGTCTCTTCTGTAGTGCTAACAGAGGTAAGAACCTCAGCTCAGCAGCCTTCCCACAGCAATCCTGGATCAGCAAGCAGTTCTGCTTGTCCATCTAATCCACCGAGCAATGCTGACATGAATGAAATCTGCCTCTTTTTCCTTCGCAGAGGTTGCAGTTACAAAGGTAATAATCATGATGACGGACGCTGCCTTTCATATCTACATTACAGTAACCTCTCAACACGTATAGGTCTATGTGAAGAGAAAAAAGCTTAATAAATGAATGCGTGGTATGTTTGGTTTTTTTTCATAGACAAGTGTGTACGTGTCCACTGGGGTCTGCCCTACAGATGGCAGGTTTTAGATGGTGTAACCTGGAAGGACTTGCCCACTATGGAGGAAATTGAAAAGGCATACTGTGACCCAGCACACGACACGAGCTGCACGGATCAACCTTCATCCACCTTTGAGCTTTTCAGATTTCTGTCTTTTCAAAGGTACATGAAGAAACAACACAGGTGTACGGTGCACACAGTTTGTGGCGCATCTGCAGTAAAAAATGAAACGCGTATAGCTGTTATTCACATGAGCTCAGGTCTGTAGAGTTGTCTTTTTGTGATTATGACGGAATCTTCCTCCCTCTCAGCTCTTCATCCCCTGCTGAGCAGTCAGTGGACTTCAGGACCATGAGATACGGAAGCGCCCCAGTTCGTCGCCTGTCCACTGTCTCCTCTGTCTCCAAGCCCTCTCACTACATTCTCACAACACAGTGGGTCTGGTACTGGAAGGATGATGGTGAAAAATGGTTCGAATATGGAAAGGTGACTTATACATTTGAGTCTGAAGATCTTGCCACCCCTTAACAGAACTTTTCTGAGGGAACAAATATGTTATATTTAGATATGCCAGGTAATTTGATCACTGGCGTGTTTGGAATCTAAACTCTGGTGGATTGCTTGTCGTCTTCTCTTTAGGGTAACGAGGACTCATCAGTGACTTCTGAAACCCTGGAGAATGTATACCTTGAAGACAGAGATACAGAGATTGCGTTCAGTGCTGGCAAACAGCAATATATTCTCCATTTCAAAGATGCAACAGGAAACCAGGCGATGTATCAGCAGAATATAAAATTCAAAACCAAGCGAGACGTCAGGAGGAGGCCTCGCTTTGTGTCTGCTCATGACGTGGAGGACAAGCTGAAGAGGTATTTTGGCTTCCACTTATGCACATTGATTCAGGCTATTCAAATATAATGGTTTTGGTGGGTCGCTGTCTCAAGTGAGTCCACCAGGAAAATGAATACTGCATGTTTTCTCTGTAGTGCATCATCAAAGAGCTCCTCCACAGCTGAAAGTGTACCATCACACTGGGACAAAAATGCCATACCCGAGTTTGGATATAAGGTATCTTCTATTTTTAAAAAAAAACAACAACCCTGTGCTTAGTATTTCTAAACACTAAATACAGATTTTTACTTTTATTGCTGACTTGTATATTCTTTTCTTTCAGCTAATACATCTCTCCCAGTCTGCATCAGATTACAAGCTGATTGACTCTTTATTTAGACGCACGATGCCTGGGAAAAAAATGAACAGCATCCAAAGGATCCAGAACCCCTCTCTGTGGAAAGTCTTCCAGTGGTAAATTACTGGCATGGATTTTTGACTTTTTAAAAAAGAAATAATTACAAATTTTAGAGGAACCTGGTGATAAAATAGTGCATCTAGTCTACACAGCGTAGCTAAGCTTAGCAGCAACACTGGAAACAGATCTTGTGACAGTTGAAAAATTACAAAAACTGTTTTGCAGGGGTTTGACTAAGTACCAGCCAGGCCCAGCAAGTAGCTAAATTAAGCAACTTCTGGATGCAGACAAAGGTTTTACATATAAATCTCTGCAAGAACTATGTTTCCTCTTAAATGGCGTACACTGTGTGTTCAGGCAGAAAGAGCAGATGAGGGGGAGGAACGGAGGAGAGCCCTCAATGATGTACTTGTTCCACGGGACCGATGAGTCTCTGATAGAGGCCATCTGTGAGCAAAACTTCGACTGGAGGATGTGTGGGGTCCATGGCACAGCCTATGGCAAAGGTACAGCAACGTGATCTTTTCATCACTTTTTGTAGTATAATGAATACATTGTAGTTCAAATTTGACACTGGAAAGCCATAAAAGGAATGAATCTCCCTCAAAATGAACACCAGAAAAATCCTGAGTAC
>VURO01024626.1:0-16858 GCA_015108175.1 Pelvicachromis taeniatus | reverse complement strand
GTTTAAAATCTTCTTTAAAAAAAAAAAAAAAAAAAAAAACCCTTTCAAATCCATTCTCTAAACAATGTTTCCAGGTTTTACATCTAGATGACAGCACACTCTGGTTTCTGTCTTTTTTTGGTGAGGGGACGTTATTCATGCCTTCAAATATCAATTAGCTGATTAGCATTTAGATAGCACATATGAATTCGTAAAATGAAAGAGAACATGGACCTGTTGGCCCCATTTTTAATGGTGATTTGTAAAGGTGTGTCCCAAAAGAATGTCAGGAAGACTTTCACCAGTAGGTAGATTATATTTTAAAGATCAGACACAATGAAGGGTCAATATATCAGGATAAATCAGGCTGGAGGTATAAGGCTGTCAGCATCTTAGTGCCTGGTTTCCAGTAACAGAATTGGACAGTAAGAACATGAAGGCAGCAAATAACCACCTAATAAGAGGGGGGTGCTTAGTCCCCCCCCTCATTTGAACCAACTAAATAAATCAGCTCTTTCACTTCAGGTACAACCGAGCTTACTCTCAAATCCATCAAGTTAAATATCCATTACTGCAGCCCACCAGTTGCTGTTTTTGGCTGACGGGCTGAACAAATAAATACTTGCTCAACACTGAATATTACGATGCTCAGTCCTCCCTGTGTGGCAGTCGAAGCAACATTCATTAGCAAATCTTACCAGACTCCTGTAGCTTTGGTCCGGCAGAGTCCTCCTGCTCTTGGTCAACTACACCTTACCCAGAGAGCAGGAAGACAAACCCAGCACAATGTACTCTTTCACATGTTTGACTTTGCTAAGGACCGCATGACAGTCAAGATGCTAATTAAATAGCTGAAGCTTTAAGGCAAAAGCACAATGAATCGTTTGAACTTAACAAAGTATTTTGACAGGCTAACAACTTCTTCTTCTTCCTTTTCCTGTGGCATATTCAAATTACTACAACTCATCCACACCTCTTCCCCTTGGTTTGTATTAGTTTTTTTTACAGACTGTTTTAAGAGTTTTCTGCCATCTGCCATTGCTTGGCTAAATTGGACTTCCTGTTCTGATATCACAAAGAAACCTGTGGCTGGGGCAAATGATTTGCTGACTGTGCACAGGGCGTGGCCTTAAAGGAACAGTGTTGGGAAAAAGATCAATTAAAACCTCCAAATGCTCCTTTTATCATGATGTGAATGTTTAACCTTAACGGCTTAAAGTAGTATAAAAATATCATAAGAAAAAAATCCAAGCAAGAATAAACTGCATACAAAGTCATCTGCCTGACACAAGTGTTAAAGAAAAACATAAACACTATCAAGAGATTATGAACCCAATATTCATGCAGCCATGATTATGCCAGGTATTATAGTATTTAATGACCTTTGGCTAAAAAGTAGCAAATACGGTTTCTCAGGGGACTCTTCATTGTAAAACAATATAGCTTTAATTGAGAGAAAGTGCAAACTGAGACATTTATATTTCAGCCCCCCCCCAAAAAAAGGAGCAGCTGTGTAATATGTGCACCCCTCAGAGGGAAGGCAGGTCAATGCGGGGTCCATTAACCTAATCCATCTCTGAAATGTGGAGCAAAAAGGTCCCACATCAACTGGACAGTAAAGAAGGAAAATTCTTGGTCGCTAATTAAGACGCTGACTCCTTACAGCAGGGGGCGCCCCTTTCTGTTGCAAAGCATTGCTGTGGTCTGTAGCTAACCTGCCATTGAAATTCGCCACATCTGCTACACCTGCAGCACCCAAACTGGGGTTGTTTGAAACTTCAGATGAGTTTGTGAAGAGGGATCAGTTTGAATTTTGAGTTCTTATTGATTGTATGTATTGTACGTCTCACAGTGCGAGCTGTGGTGCATGGGTATTTTGTGCATTTCAGAAGTCTTTAATGTGTTAAGTATAGCAAATGACCTTGGGTTACAAATCCTGAGGTGTGTGTGTGTCATTGCTTTATATGGCTACATATTTATCCCCACAGAAGTAAATAATAAATACAATTATGATTACCTTGAATCCTCTGCTGCTACTGAAGGGAAACTTTTACAAAGAAAACACATAATCAGATTATAAAATTCAACAAGCTGTTATAAATGAAACTACTTACCAGTATACAAATCAAAGTGTATGTCTAGATTTAAGATTTGAAGACTTTTGTAATTCGTTTACATGAATCTTATGCTTAAGTTCAATAAGAAAGATATGTAGTCACTCATCTGCCATCTGTCTTCAGGCTGCTGGTCTGTTCTTTACATCACTTCCTCTTTGCCACGCTGTCAAACTTAGTACTGACATAATTGCTCTAGTCGAATCACCTTCTTGCTCGCCATCTTTGAGAAAAACAGACTCCACTCTGCGTACGTTGTTTGAGTGCTCTTAAGTCATTCTGCTTTCCAGACTGTGATTTCTTGAGCTCCAGCCGGTCCTCCATCTTCATCTTCACCACCAGCGTCCAGACTTCTGGGGGTCCTGTCCTCATCCCTATGACTTGATTCTGTTCTGCTATGATGGGTCATCTGAGTCTAATAACTGCCAAATAACTGAATTCTGAATTCTATCATTAAATCATGTTTAATTCTTCCAAAGGATCTTGCCTTATTAAACTGCATTACAGCGCTTGTGAAATGCAGTATTTTCCCCCAGTGTCATGTAATTACCCCCAATGTCAGCTTTAACTGATACTTTCAAAGGCTAAGAGGATAAAAAGTGCACGATTGTTATTTATAATATTTGAAACTTCCTAAGCTCAAATATTCCCACTTCAGCCTCCTTCCCATTTGAATCCTCTCTGTTCATTGATAATGTGAATGATTAATCCACTGGCCCACCTCCTGTTAAAAGCTAAAGGTGAGGGCTCTTGACATCCCAGCACACTTACTGGCAACGTGCAAGGATGAGCATTCTTTCACAGACAGGCGTTTTTGTCTCTCCAATAGATCTTTCCAAAAGGACTAAGATGTCAATAGTGGTTCCTTTGAGACATTAACGGTCCCTTTGCTGGAGCTGCTCCTGTGACAATGGTCCCAGTGTTGCATGGAGGTGATTATTAATGCTCCCTGCTGGTAGTGGACAAAAAGGTGTCGAGATGAGCGTCCTGAAAGGCTGTAAAAGTGGGTAATAAGTAAAACTGCCATAAAAGATTTCTTTGAATGCGACTTTTCTTCTTTGAGCTCAAAGATTGCTATGATCAGAAAGAAGTGCAGAAGCCGAGCGCTAAATGAACTGGAATGTCAGGAATATTATTGCGGAGGGTTCCTTTGGGAGCGAAACCACAGCTTAATTATTTCTTTGAATATGTTAGACGAGTTCTTTAGTGCATAAAGAGGCTTTAAATTCTGCACCATGCTCGGAATTACAAACAACAAATGCCTATGTGTGAATTCCAGCTTTTAGATAGATTTGACAAAGGTCAAGTTAAAAAGACAGGTTTTTGATATAAATACAAGTTTGTTTGTTTTTTAATGAAAAGCTTTAAAGTAGATTCTAGATAAATTGAGTAATGCAGCTCCAAAAATAGTAACACTAACAAGAGGACATCGGTGCTTAGACGCACGCACAACCACAGAATAATACAGCCATAAAATCTCTAAATGAAGAAATGTGGTGTAAAACCAAACCAGCAGATAAAAGAAGAATGAAAACTGAACACAAGTAACAGACAAGAGCTCTGAGATGATGTCAGGAACACTACTTGTATTTAAGGTAAACACACTGCTTCTTATATAGCCCTTTTCTACTCTACCTCAACACTCAAAGGACTTTATACAACAATGCCACATTCACACAACCACTTTTTTCTACAACAGTGCTTCTAGCATTCACAACCCCAAGTTGCTCTGTGATGAACTCATTGGAGATCAACTTGGGGTTCAGTATCTTGCCCCAGGATACTTAGATTTGCATCCTGGATACTGGAGCAGCCAAGCGTCGGATGACCCACCTTCTCATTACTGGAAGGCTAAGTGATCTATAACCTGAGCTACAGTGAGAAGGAAAAAGGGCGGGAAAAGACTGTCATGTAAAGGACTACAAGCGCTGAGGACTTTCTGATAACTCTGTGGAGCATTGTGCCACCTATAGGTTTAATACAGTTTAAATGGAAAAAACGTGGAAACCTAAAGCTGAAACATGGTTTCCAGACGTTAAACCAACTGTAACCTTTATAACTGGCAGCAACTGTGTTACTGTCATCACGTGGATAAAACAAAACTGATAGAAACCCTTAACAACCTTTGGTGACCATGAATGGGGGGGTTACATTGCTTAGCCAGCTTGGGTAAAGTGTACTTTTTTCTGAGCAGAAAAACCCAAGAATCATGCTTTGGTCTAACCTGTTTGTTGACGATGGTTTGGTGCATTGCTTTGAAGATCTTCAAACAAGCTTTTGAATCCTTTTTAAATACCTTCGAGTGGGAGCAACCTGTCCAAAAAATAAAAAAAACTATCTCTGTCAACAGAGGTCAAGCTTCAACAAGCTGCCTTGGATCATCAAGGTGCATAATGCATATCTTGATAAACAAAATATAATTATATACAACTAAAGCAACACTGAGAATGGTATATGTAATGTAAAAGCTCCAGTAGACACATTTAGGCGTTGTCTTCTTTGATATAGCCTTGATCTTTCGTGGCTACAAAAATGTCAGATTTAATGTAACCTGATATTTTCATGTTAGAAGTCATAGCACATTTAAAAAAAAACAAAAAAACAGAATTTTTACACCCTCAAGATCACTTAATGTCACTCCCTTATGTGATGCTAATATCTTTCTGTCATGTAACCTGCTTTATACCGGATGAAAAAAATAAAAATAAATAAAAGCCTCGGGGCTTTGAGATCACTCCCACTTCTTGTGTATTTCCCATTGGAATTGAGCTTGATGGTTTTGTATGATGTCATTGATTGTAGCCCATCTAATGTGGGGCCTGCTGGGAAGCTGGTGCTCCCACTGTGACTGTTAGGGATGTGTAATGTAAGAATGGGTGATGTCATTATGAGAGCACAGGGAGCAGAGTGGTAGAGTAACATAGTGGTACATGAAGCAGCAAGACAAACTGATATGTGATATAGAGAAAAAAAACAGATGTACTGAATATGCATTATTTGATGTATCTTATTGTTTTGCTGTGGCTTTGTGCCAAAAATTACATGAAGACGTGTTTCATGCTCCTAACGAGATGACGGAAGGTGTTCTGCTGGATCTCCTCCCAGATCTGGACCAGGACATCGTTGAGATCCAGTCTGAGGTGCAACCTGGCAGTGTTGAAAACATAATGTCCCAGAGCTGTTCTGTTGGATTTAGGTCAGGCCAGCGTGGGGGTCAATCAATTATATCAATTCCTTCATTCTCCAGGAACTGCCTGCATACTCTGACCACATGACTCAAAGCATTGTTGTGCACCAGGAGGAACCTAAGACCCACTGGACCAGCATAAGGTCAGACAATGGCTCAAAGGATTTTATTCTAATGCCTGATGGCAGTCAGGGTGCCAATGCCTAGCTGGTAGTAGTCTGTGCATCCCTCCACCCCTCCTGAAACTTTCACATCTGTCAGATGTGCTCAGGGTGCTCTCATCTGTGAAAAGCACAGGGCATCAGCAGTGGACCTGTCAGTTCTGGTATTCTAAGGCAAATGCCATTAGGGCTCCCAGCTGCCAGGCACTGATCACAGGGCCCACTAGAGGACATCGGGCCCTCAGGCCACCCTCATGAAAACCGTTTCTGATTATTTAGTCAGGGACATTCACACCGTGACCTGACAGTGTTCCTCCTGTTCCTCCTTACACAAAGGAGCAGATACCGGTCCTGCTGATGAGTCAAGGATCATCAGGAGAGAGGTCAAAGAGTGAGCATCTACAGCCATCTCTAAAGCACGGCGGAGGCTCTGTCATGATTTGGGGCTGCATTTCAGCCAGTGGTGTTGGAGAACTCGTCAAAACGAATGGAATTATGAACACAGAAAAGCACCATCAGCTTTAGACCCCACCATGCATCAACATGTAGAAAGAATGTGATGGGCAATGGTCTCATTTTTTTACATGACAATGCAGTAAAAGCATACATGGACAGAAAAACTAATAAAAATCAGTCACGGATTGGCCCGTGTGGGCTCATCTTGACAAAGAACTAAACAAAAAGCAGAAATGTCCAAAGAAGAGCTTCGAATGTCCTTCAAGAAGCCTGGAGAACTCTTCCTGAAGACTACTTAAAAAAATCACAGCACACCTATTAGATTTCTACTGGGTAGAATAAAAGTGATTTTAGGAAATATTGATTTTCAAGCTCGTTAGAATTGCGCAAACACTGTTCTTGTCTGATGTGTTGTATTTCTATGTTTGCACATTGTCCAAGCAAAATATAAAGAAATGATGGTTGGCTGAAGACTTTTTCACAGTACTTGATGTCAAAGTAGGGAACACTGGGGTTCACCTTTTTACCCCTATAATAGATGTCCATGTGAAATATTCATGGTCTCCTGTCAAATCTTTTGACTGAACACCAATAATACCTTAATGCACTCTGTGGCGGACAGATGAATAAAAATGAATCAGAACGAGAGCGGCTGCAAAGACTACTTCTTTTTGTCTTTCTTTTTATTTTTTGTGTGTGCAAAAAATCATGACAAATCTATGCATGTAGTCAAATGAATTATTCTGATTAAAGCAACCGAAACTTTATTGGAATTCATTTTTTCGCTACCTGTCAGGCAAACCAAATCAACCGCAGTCACTTTGTCTAAAAAAAAAAAGAAAATAAAGAAAGAAAAAGAAAGAGGGGGGAGGGGGGGGTACTTTTATTGAAAAGCTGCTCTATCACGATGGGAAAAAAAACCCTTAAAGGAACAAAAACCAAATAAAACCTGAAAACAATTTCTTTCATCTCAATCCTCAGGGAAATACTGCTTGCAGTAGAACAGAGCGAGGATTCGGATCTTTGAGAAAATAGGGCATGAAATCTCAATTAGACATGTCAAGATCCTGGGAAATTTCAATGCTTTTCTTCTTCTTCTTTTTTTTTTACATGCACCCGTCTCTCGGAGACACCGAGGAGTGCTTGACCACCCGGTGCCTCATTCTCTCCCTGAAATAGCCTGGTCTAAACAGACTGATTGGAGAGTGGGACGGGCAGGGTTGGCCTATCTCTTTTGGGGGGCTGCGGAGGAGGGAGGTGAGCAGGTGCAGGGGAGACAACGATCGATTTGGTTGTCCACAGATAAAATAAGAAATCAAGGAGGTTTTATGTGGCACCGGTACCCTGGCAAGCCTTCACAGAGTCCAGGAGATTAAAAAGTGAATTTCCCAGAAAACAAACACAGGGCATCATTAAACAGTGACTCTGGACTGCTCACACTTTTCCTGTTAAGTGCAATTTGAGCTTTAAATCCACATGTCGGCGAAGAAAAAGGAGTTTCTGAGCTCCTGTCTGATTGAATGCCAATTGTGTGTGCCTTCAGCCTCGGCCACAAGCTTTTGCACGAGGCAAACACTGACTTCGGTGAAAATAAGCCCTTTGAGGAGCTCTCTGTGTCCCCGGGAATTATTTAGCTTTCTATAGTGCATGCTCATTATAAAACCAGTGGAACAGTAACGCTTTAGCACATTGTTGCCTTAATTGATGACACTGGCTTGTGTTGCTTCATCGAGAGCATCATAGCGCGCTCACATTGAAGACACAGGGGTCGGTGAAAGCTAATTATGAGCAAATATATTTCAGATCAGTGCATTTCTTTAAGCTCTTTAAACAATTCTTGGTCAACACTCTAATGAATAGCGCAGTCCCTTAAAAGGCTATTTGCTCGCAGCTGTCAACCTGGCTGACAAAAACCCAGGTCAATTTACAATCTGCGTTTTTAAAACTCGTGTTTGTTTGTCACATACCGCACAGCCAGCGTTGTATCATTTTACCCACCAATCAATTACAATAAGAAGAAAAATCAATCTAGGAAAATGAGGGACACATCGGAGCACAGAGGGTGTTTTACTTTGACTTTATTAGGGCTTAGAAGCATGAAAACCCCCATTGTAGTGCAGGCACACGCATGATTAGTCGTGGGTGTTGTTTGCCAAAATCTATTTTAACCTTCGCGTGCTATTGTTGTGGTGTTTTGGCCGTTGCCATGTGAAAGCCTTGAACTGCAGCTTCAAAATGTCAGCTTTTCACAAACAAACAAATAAAATAAAAAAAAAAAAAGTCAGTTTTTAATACTGCAACAAATGAGTACAAGTATTTCTGAAAGAACCCAGGGGGTCTAAAATAAATACAGCTTCTCAAATAATGCACTTAGACACAATTATGGGATATTTCTAGTTTCCTTACATGTTTCAGTTTGTTCACCAAGTTTGTACTTTTTTACTACAGACGGTGTGCGTTAATCTGGGAAAAAAAGGTTGCTAAAATGCAGCTGCTTCAAAGATATACATGCAAAAGATATAATGGGTTTATATCAAACAGTATTTGAAATTTGAGCTTCAGTGATGAGTCAGTGACTAATCAATTCACTGATTCGCAAGGAAAAACTGTTGGCTGTTACGTGGCTCCAGTTTTTCAAATGCAGGCAGTCTACTAGTCCTGGTATTGGAGTGAAGTGAAAAGCTTAAAAGTACAAATATGATAATCCTGTGCTAGTAACAGTGCTACAGTTCCTCGAGGAAAAACAGTGTTTGGAGACCTCGGCACGACCAAAATTATTGCATCTTTGAGCAATGGGTTTGCGATCTTGTTGCCTTTGAAATGGTTGCTTCAAAGACAGGGGCCAGATCTGTTGCCACTCACAGTCAGTTGCTGTCTTCAAAGTGACTTTGGTGTATCAAGAAGGAAATAAAATGGGAATGACATGGAGTCAGTCTACTTTTGAACGAGATCAAGTTGACAATTATGCGCAAGCTGTTTGGGATAAATTGGCAAAAGTCATAATTCTGTTGATTCTGTATTAAAACAGTTCATTAATATAATTAAAGAAACATTCACATTAACTACTTACATTCAGAGTCTAGCCAGAAACTCCACAAAGCTGAAACAGAAATTTAGGATTCCCGCCACAATTTAATTGCTTTCCTGCAGGTGATCAGCAAACTTGCTTGCTTGAAATTCTCTGGAATGCCACTACTTGGTAACCAGTTGAGTCAAATCCCCAGTTGCATTGTAGAGTCAGTGCCAAGTGCCTCAGATTGGTTGCAATGTCACAGCAATTTGTGCTGGTTTAAAGTTTTGGGCAGTTATTTGTATACCTTGAACAGTCTGTCTGAGAATGACTGCCGTTGCCAGATACCATAATCGTTTAGAGACATGTTATCTCCCGCCAGGTGACCTATGCAATTGCCTTGCGATTAAAAGTGGTTGCACCAATCGGTCACTCCACTTACTTGGAATCAATGGATGAATGAGGAAAAAGATTCACTGTAATCACTTGGCAACCACTGATTGTAGCAATGAGGTTGTCATCCTATTTTTTTAATGTAGTGTGACTGAGACGTTAGTTAGTGGTGGCACTGCACCTTTGGTTTGTTTAAAACAGGACCATGAAGGAGGCCGTGGTGGGTGACGCCTGTGGTGGAGCGAGCAGGTCATCTGCTAATCAGGTGGTCGGTGGTTCGATCCCTGGCTGCTCCAGCCTGTACGCCAAATATCTTTTACCAACATACTTAGCCCAAGTTGATCTCCGATGCATCCATCAGAGTGTGACTGTCGGTGAGTACTAGACAGAAAGTATGTAAGCATAGAAGAAAATCATGCTTTTATCAATGGGCGAATGAGACATGTTGTATAAAAGGCTTTGAGTGCTCAGGTTGAATAGAAAGGTGCTCTACAAGAACTGGTAGATAGTTACTTTTACATTGTGTGGCTACTAGCTGAGCAAAATCAGACAATAATAAATGTCTTGTACGCTATCAAAAAACATATCAGCAGACAAGTCAATGATAAATTGCGTGAGTAAGAATAATTATAGTGAAAGTGTATCAAAAAGAACCACCCAACGTCAAAAGGTGACAGTTTTTTTTTTCCAGATATAGAACTTTAAAAATGGCTGAATGTAACATTTTAAACACAAAACATACAATGTTCACAAATGCTCAATGTGTCCCCCAACAGTATGTGTTCATACCACAGTCAAACCATACTTTTGTGAAACTCGCGATCTCTCTTTCTAACGGTACGTGTTTCGTTAGCGGTGAGCAGCTGCAGAATGAAGCACTTTGAATTCATATGATTCTTTTTGTTACATTGTATGCTGCACAGTGAAACAGTCACAGGAGCTGTTTTCCCACACTAAGCATGAGTACACATTTCAAATTGCCAATATTTTCCATAGCTGCCTTTAACCCACATAAAATGTCCTTTTAAAATATTACCTTTAATGCAACATTTATATTGCAGTGTTTCTACTTCTGTCACATGACAGAAGCAGGATCGTGTCTACAGTGTTACTACACTAAAAAGCACAATTCAACAATAAACTTACAGGCACTCCTGATATGTTTGTTTTAGATGAAGAATTTTACTTTTAGTTCTTACTTCCAAAAGGCCTCAAGGTTTTTCTGACCTTCTATATCAAAAGTGCATAATAACTGCAATTTATTATGCATTAACCAAATCGAGCCTCCACCAGCACGAAGAGCCAACATTTTTTCTCATATCAATGTAAGGATTTCATTAGCAGGAAGGAGCGAGGAATAAATGTTACACATTTGGGCCAAACAAACAAGTGATGGGATGATTAATTATTCAGCCAGGGCAGTTTACTGAGATAATGGCTTCTCCGCCCTAATGAATTTAACTAAAGAGGAACACGTTGGTTCTTATTTTGGTTCACCATTTGAGGTATGATTCAGCTCAGCAGTGTCACCTTAGTGCATCACGGCTGTTAATTGCTTCCACCCAAAGAAATATTTGTACAAATTAGACAGCCCCGGCTTTTTCGGGAAGATGAATTGAGCGTGTATCTCATTCATTATTGCAAAGGGATTTACTGGGATGTGATTGGAAACACATCCGCAGAGGACAAAGAGGACTTGCTTTCTTTTCTAGCGCTGCTTTGGTCAAAGATCTCAAGAAGCGTACAATATTTATTTATATTCATTCATTCACAATCAAGACAGATGAGTAGACAAAAAGAGGAAACTGCAAAAGATAGTCAAAGAAAAACAGAGGGTAACCTTTTCTCACTCATTTCACATTTGTCCAGTTTAGTTGTATTTATTTGAATAGAAAACACTAAGTTCATCCCAGTAGATTCAATAAGGGCAGTTGTCAACATGGCGTTGAGGTTGTCTCTCTCTCTCGATATCTCTCTCACACACACATACGCACACATAGGCAATAATCATAGACATTAATCAATAATATCAATATCATCCTTCCAACTTTAGATAACAACCACAGATAGAGGTTTGAGAGGAATGGTCACATTTATGTAAGCTTGTGCTACAAACTCACAGCATCTTCTTCTACTAGGCTAGCACAAGCCCAGCACAGATTCGGCCTTGCTAAAGTAACATGAAGACAACTGTAATGTCTGTAAGTGTGGACCAACAGAAAAAAGCCCATTTCCCCCAGGTCCTCACAAACTGACTGGATGGGGTCACTGTGCAAAACAGCACAGTCATGCCAAAGTCCTGGTGGTTTACTCATCCTGCTTTCTGTCCTCTTTTGAGCATCATTTACTTTATTCCCCTTTTTGTGCTTTGGCTCCCTAAACATAATTTATAATACCACTGTGCTGTATTATAAATTATGAACGAATTGGTGCATAGTTCGGATCAACAGGTTTGCAAGCATCTATCAGAAACGATAAAGAGCAAGGTCAGCATGTACAGCTAATATTTTGTGCTAATCGTTTGCACGCCTATTGATATTTAATCAACTGTCGTGCAAAATTATAGAAAATATGGTACTTGCAGCCAGAATTCCATTCATAAGGAAAATGTATAAATAAAGTTAGGCTTCACAATCATGACTTAAACATATACTGTAGTGGATATATCTGTACAGTTAGAGCGAGGTGTGTTTGACAGGCATGACCACAGGGACTGTCCTATATTTTGGGCCTTGGGGCACTACCAAGGCTGTCCTGTGGAAAGTTAAGCCTTTGGCCTCAGCCTCACATGAAGTTGGCAGAAATGGAACAGATTTAAAAGGGGTTGGAAAAAAAAAGTCAAACAATTCGACACTGGTTGAATTTATGGTTGTGTAGGTGACGGGCAGGAGGATAAATACCGAGCACTAGTAGATGATTTTGTGGAGTGGTATAGGATCACCTGCTTCTAAATGCGAAGACCAAAGAGATGTTGCTCGACTATGAAAGGAAGAGGATGACCACCTGTCCTGTCTCTATCCTCAGATGTTAATGCGATGGACAAGTAGAAGAACCTAATCGTCCACGTCGACCACAGGCTGAACTGGAAGACAAACACTGAGGCTGTACACAAAAACAGAATGGTGGAGATATTTTGTCAGTTGTGGCGCGTATAGTATACTTTGCTGTGGTCTGCTGGGGGAGATTCATCATAGCTGATGACACCAACAGACTGAATAAAGTCATCGCGAAGGCTGGCTCCGTGATTGGCTGCAAACTTAAACTGTTATCAAACTGTTATTCATCGTGGACCACCTGACCACCCTGAGCACCAGTTACTGAACAGGCAGTAGATCACCTTCTCTAACAGACTGCCATAACACATGCTTTTACCCTATATACTGTAGAATAATTCATCTGATTGGAGAGAGCTATGTGCATTATATTTGTCTTATTATTATTTAATCATCATTTCAACAGTTTTAACAAAAGATCTCCCTAAACATGGGATGAATAAAGTATTTCTCATCTCATTATCTCATCATTTCATCCAGCCAGGAGCTGATGGTAACGCATGCATCAGCTGAGGAAGTCATTCGGATGAGTCATGAAACATCTCTCATGCTGAAAAAGTGTCCACATGAACTAAATCAACTTTCTGGGATTTCCTTACCTGGATTATTGAAAATGCGTCACGACACACATCAACATTTGCAATATTTTACTAAAACTAATGTGACGCTACAGGAAAAATCAGAAGAATGCTCTAAGGTGAGGCCTCTAAAACATTCATATCTATTTATTCACTGGGTCGAGAGCTTTGATGTGCAGGAGGTTCTAAATAAAAAGGCAAGCAATCACCAGTGCTGTTAAGATTAATTCCAGCGGGACCCTGAGCATCTGCGCAATATTTCATATACCCATTTGTTTCATTTATTTCTTAAGATATTTCAGTCAAAACTAAAATGACAGACTTCCTGACAGATGCAGCCTTCCCAGGAGCTTAGCTGCTAGTGTATGCAAATATGTCATATCCAAGCTTGTCCGCTGAGGCAGGATGTGGAAGAAGAGGACAAAAATCCATTTCGATTACAGTCTCAAAATGGAACAGCCAGGCAAGTGGATAATCTCAACCAGCCCTCTGCAGGGCTGCAGACACTGATCATATGGGGCTGCGTGTGATTACAGGGAGCTCAATTAATGTAGGCCTGGGGGACAGTTCAATCACAGAGAGAAACATTTCCCCTACATAGCTTACGTGACCTGCAACCAATGGTGCATCTTAGCTCCACTGATTGAGTTCAACAGGTTTGGGATGGCGGGCCTTGCAGAAGAAAAGGAGGAGACAGCTCCTTTTCTTGTCACTGCAGAATTTGTTGTCACTGCAGAATTACAGTCAAGCGCTGAAGTGATAAAACTGAGAGAATCGAGATATTTCTTAAAGCACGTAGCCATCTTGAGTCAGCTTTAAGCCCAAAGCAGAGGCCTCCAAATACAGGTTTTCCCTCTGATTTTACACTTGGAGTCTCATACAGTCTCATGTAAGCTCTCATATCTATCCCCCATTCTCATGCAATGTTAAATATACCTGCTCTTGTAGCGAAAAGAGGATGAATGCTCTGCGGAGACCGGCATCGAAAATCCATTTGATGCAACACTTTCTGTGCAGATCACACACAGAGGTCTCGTGAATGACTCCCTCTCCATTTTCGCAGCGCTACAATCAGGCGTTTTTACACCATCGGCATCTCATTTAAAACGGAACCGTAATTGAATCGGAGAGCACGCGTTCTCCGATATGGTGTGCGTTCCCCCTGACGCAGGCATATCAGTGGCATCCTACGTTTCAAAGTGGCTTTTATGTGATTTCATGAGAATACAGCACTAATATGGTGCGTTTGGCAGATCACAATGGACATAATCCTGTGTTTAGAAGACTACCTCACAGTGGCGCACAAAGCGATAAAGAGCCCCGTGTCCGCGACCAACCGAACGCTCGAGTCGCTCTGATTTGTTGTGACTGAGGCTGAGATTGAACAGTTTAAAAAAATGTGACAACCAGAAAAAGACAATTGTTTTCGTCTTCGCCTGAGCTACTGTACACTGTGCATCGCTCGTGGGCAGCAGGAGACAACATAAGCTGAAGCTGGAAAGGGGACAGACTGGAGTCTTCAAATAGAAATTTTGCACAGAGAGCATCTTGATTAAAAAAACAAACAACAAAAACCACAACAAACAAACAGGAAGAGTTCCTCGACGTCTAAAAGGTACATTTATCTTTGAGCGCCATGCTAATCTATGACTTAAAGTGACAATTTTATTTATTGCTGCATTTGATTCTTCTTCTCAATCGGTAACCTCTTTAGCGCAATCACTTGCTGCCCAATTAAGTGAATGTTAGTTCACGGCGCTCGTGTTTTAGGCCGTGTCTCACAAAATGCAATTTAGAGCAGCCCGGCATGCCGCTTGTGCTTCATTCAGCCTGCGCCCTCCTGGGAAGACAAGACAGGCATTTTTGAGCAAATCAAAATCAATAGCTATCTAAAGAAGAGGGGTGGTGGGTGGTGGTGGTGGTGGGGCAATCTCACAACATTAATCTTCTGGATCCACCAGTGATTCTCACTGTAATTAATCAATGCTTTAAACTGGAAAATATTTGGCAATTAATCTTTAATTCTCTAATGGAGAATACACACTGAGGCGAAAAAGCAACTAACAGTGAGGCTAAGTTACGCCGGCTCAGAGCTTATTCAATACAAGTCTAATGAGGTCTATTATGAGTCAGATGTGGTCTTTTTGAAGCAGCTGAGTGTGCAGGAAGAGGGGCCTGTGAAGTGGAGGGTGCAAGTTATTATGCTCAACATTTTGCAATTGTGAGGGAAGATGACTTCAATGAGAATAGCTCATCTGGTCCCCATGGAGATTATCTTCCCTTTAAAAAAAAGAAAACCCAACCAAGCTTAAAGAGCATCACATGACCAGTGGCATTTGATGAACTTTAGATGAACTTCATTACAGTGTTTTAAAATATATATAAATATGTGATTTTTTTTTTCTTATTTGTTGTTTCTTTAGCTTGTTGAGGTCAACGAGCGTCCTGGCCACAGGACGCCCACAGAGGTCTATCCACACAGGATCAGACATGCCGTTCACTCTGCATTTGTGCAGGCGTTTTTAAACAGGTGAATCCAGCGTGGCACCTACTCAGCGCGAGCCTGAACAACAACGCTACAGAGGAGGATTCATTCAAGCCTGTCGCATTGACCTACTTGACAGTGGTGAGCCGAACAGTGAGAGCTTGAGAAGTCAGTGTCTGTCTCTTTCCCCTCTCGCTGTCTCCTCTTTCTGGTTTCCTCCCCTTGCCCGTTTTGCATCGTGCGGATCGCTGCACGCACTGAAGCAACAGGAAGAAGGCAGAATAAAAAGACCGACGAACACAAAGGACAAAGTGGCATTTTAATTTAACTGGAAATCAAATCTCACAAGCCTAATTAAATATCACAGCTCTCGTTTTGTTCATTTAAGAATCAACTGTGTTGTAAGGAAACTACTTGTGAGACGATATCACTGACTATGAGGAGAAAAAATCAAAGTTAACCACTGAAAACAAATAAAAAAAACCTCTTTACTGTTAAAATAATAATGACATGCATATGATTAGAAAGATTAGAAAGTTTAGCGTAGTTTGTGGTTTCACGCTTTAAATAAAGACTTGACCTCAGATAGACCAACATTAATAGGGGAAGCACCCAGTCTGAAATAGTGCACCACTTTGCTGTCACTCAATATATGGCTGCCATGGTAACTGCTGGTAAGGCTAAAAAGCCCATTAAATACGAGTTCAGCTGAAAATGTGAAGGAATGAAGCTAAAGTTTTGCCTCCTTTTTTTTCAGGGGGCCTATACCTGAATGTCTTGAAGAACAAATGAACATACGTGACACAGTTTGCAGAGCGATTTCTCGATTTCTGGGATGTGTGAGCGAAAAAGTGTCGAGGCAGTGGGTGTTAAATCCTACAGATTGTTTGCGTTTCATGCTACTTTGGGAACTCTCACTGCAGTGGTGACATTTATGAATTTCACACGAGCCAGATCCAACAGATAAATTTTACATAACACCAAAGTTTTTTTTTTCCTTTTGTTTTTGTTTTGCAGCTAATCTGCAACTTTGCTTTTCTCTAATCAGTTTTCAACACTCTAATTAAAAAAAAGAAATTGTTATTTCTGTTTGGTATCACAGGTAAAAGAACAGTGGGATCATTTGTGTTTCAATAAATGCAGTAAGAAGATCAAAAACTGTATCTGTCTGGTTTAAGCTATATGCAGAAAAATGTCATTGTCACAGTGTTTACATGCCATACCCATTTTCTTCTTAAAAGCAGCTTATATTTATTTGTTTGTGGTGATAGATGCAGTAAAGCAGAGGTGGGACCAAGTCACTGTTTTGCAAGTCTCAAGTAAGTCTTTATCCTCAAGTCAGAGTCAAGTCCCAAGTCAAGACGGACAACCCTCAAGTCAGTCCCAAGTCCGAAACTGTGACTTTCAAGTCCTTTCAAGTCTTTTTTTTAAAACAATGTTGC
>VURO01024623.1:32537-55560 GCA_015108175.1 Pelvicachromis taeniatus | reverse complement strand
CACCCTTTATGATGACTAGGGCTGGGCAAAACGATTATTTTCCGAATCGATTAATCTAGTGATTAATTTTTCGATGCATCGATGAATCTAATGATATATGTTACTGCTAAGCAGCTTAAATGAGTTTTGCATTTTCGGAGGTTGGGTGTTTATCTCTGAGTGTGTGTCTACGTGGGGGGTGTCTGGATGAATTAAAGGGTAAAAACCAGCGTTAGTAAAAAAGTTGAAAACTTACGGTCGTTTTATGATCGGCCATTTCCACCTTACAAAGCCGGCAAAGACTGAATCACTTCCTTTTCGGTTAAAATATCCCCATACTGTAGAACTGCGTGTTCGGGGGGCGTGGTTTAAGTCGACATGTTACCGCTACTCGCTGCTGCCATGTGTTTTTTTGAAAGTGATGACGCATCGACGCAAATTTTTTTACGTCGACGTATTTTACGCGTCGACGTAATCGATTGCGTCGACGCGTTGTCCCAGCCCTAGTCTGAGTAATATGCTGTCGATGATAGTGGTGGAGCGTCTTACTTCATGAAGGAGAGCTCCTCTCATTAGCTCAGAGCAACATCTTATAATGAAACATTCTCTCTGAATATTTATCCTGTTGTTTCAGAAAAAAACAACGTAGTGAAAGCAAAGTCTGAAATCAGTTATAAAGCTGTCGGTGTACGGTCGTGTGCTAATTCTGTTAGGATGCAGGTCGTTGTTTGGAGGCGCTCAGTGCTGAAAAGGTTTGACTCTGTTTTCTTATCTAGTTGATGCCGAGATCGTATCAATCGATGCTTTCATCAAGTCTCCACCCAAGAGAGGTCTGGTGGTGGGCATCACCTTCATTAAGGTATTTTCACTTTAAAATCAGTCGGAGTGTGTGTCAAGTATGAACTGTGCCATGGTAGAAGCACACTGATCCATGGCTGATCTCGTCGCAGGACTCCGGTGACAAAGCCACTCCATTCCTAAATATCTACTGTGACTATGAACCTGGCTCAGAGTTCAACCTGGAGTCTATTGCACGTGAGCGATGCTTTGTCTGCATGTGTGTTGGGCTCTCTCTGATAAGTCCTGATTGTGTCACGTTTCTCTAAACAGAAAGCTGCCTGAATCTGGAGCTGCAGTTCACGCCCTTCCAGCTTTACCACACAGAGTAAGTTTGCTGCTGTAGAGCCACAAGGATGGTTCTTGCTGAGTGTAGTCACCATGGTAACTAACCTTGCAGATTTTGCCACATAGTTGTAACCAAGAATTAAAAGGAAAACGTGAGCTCTTCCTGATCTCCTGCTACAGGTTATGACGATCTCCTTTTGGGTTGTAGCGTCAATCAGAAAGTACTAACATACAAATTGATATCAGGCACAATATGGGTGGTGGTTGTAAGAGCTTAGCATGTTTGAGATATACCTAGGGGCATTAAGTGTACCATCATTATAATCATTCTCTTTTTCAAAAATGCAGAAATTTGCATTACGTGGGTTCCTTTGCCTGGCCAGGTGAAGTTGGACAGACCGAAGCTGATTATACACAATGTGATTTTTGGCAGTTCAACGCAAAGATGACTCATGTAAAAGATATTTGCGATGTCTTTGGTCATGCTGTTTTTGCTTACATAGTGAAAGAGTTCAGAGTTGGCTGTTCTAATGGCCAAAACTCTTGACAGTGTCTGACTGTACCCACTGCTGCAGTGTACTCCTGCTAACCAAGCAGCATGAAACGACACGCTGATCAGTGTGATACTGGCACCTGTGTTTGGGGTTCCAACAAGGAAGAAAATCCACTTTAGTTGAGGGAGCAGAAGCTTGTTTGCGAGCTGTGTGCTTCCCCTGCTGTTATCATAGAAGCAGACAGCAGAGGAATGACACCCATACACCCTGGCTCACATTCAGGAGGTGACTCCATGTCCTGCCCAAGTTTGCTTGGCTTAAAAATAACCCCCGAAAACTGCTACAAATCACACAGTGCGTAGATATTTTAAGACGAGAATACATGGAAGACAATTATGTGTGAATAAAAAAAATATATGCACAATAATCCGTCTGCACAACCGTGGTCCGTTTATATGATTGTTAATCATTACAAAATACAACAACACAACTCCAGGCTGGTAGCTTTACAACTTCAGCTACTTGACAATTGAGATTTCGGTGCTGTTAAATATTTAATGTTTTTCTCTAGCACTGATAACTCGATTGTTACCACGTTTTATATCCTATTGCTGTGCTGAATCATCGTGTTTCTGCCAGACTGACTCAGTTTCTCAGCTGGAATCCATCATTTTTCACGAGCTTGTACGCGAATATTCATGAATGGGTTTTAGTATCTTTATGGCTGTGCTCAGTCAGTGAGCAGTTTAATTACAGATCGTGTGTGTGTGTGCGCAGGGGGGGGGCTTCAGTCCATGTGTTAAAGTACCAGTACAGGTATAGATAGAGGCACTCTGATTGTGTGATTGGGTGAGTGAGTTTGAGTGCTCAGATTAAGTAGAACTATATAGAGGTAGCAGTATAATGTATATGAGTACCAGTCTATTTACCATGTCAGTGAGCTTCTCTCCCTCTGTCTGTCAGAGTGCAGTGTGCTGAAGGAGGCAGAGAGACGGTGTTTCTGCTAAGCGGTCATGACCAGAGGATCCACCTTTACAAGGAGGTCAGAGCAAGTACCAGATCAGTGCATTCTAATGACAACTTAAAATATTTGTCTCCTTCTTATCGGTGTATCAGTGTATTCTCGAGTAAGTCCCTTTATCTATTACGTTGAGTCATGAAAGCAGCAGACTAAGCAGGGGGTTCCAGACATGAGAGGTGGGAGTCACCTCTCATGTCTACTGTGTGGACCGCTCATGTTAGACCGTCAGGAAATACAAGGCTGGATGGCTTCTCTGTGTGTTCCCAGTGGAAGCTGTGGGGGGATAAAAATATTGTTGAACGTAAAGTAAAATCTGGCTTCAGCCTTTCAGAAGAGCCAAACAAATGAATGTCTTCCAGAGTGACAGCCTGTTTACTGTGAAACCCACTCGATGTGTTGTCTACGCTGCACTGCAGCTCAGCAGGGACACCTTCCCCGGAAATCCCAGAGGGACCATTGGACCAAACAGCCGTTGGATTTGTCTCACTCATACCTCTGAAGCCTCATACCAGCAGAGAACAAGAACTGTACTTTGTTCTTCCTCATCACCTCCACTGGGAGCGCACAGTAAAGGGATTTTGTTATGGCTAGCATGAACAGGAGGACAGATCACAGCAAGGAAACCCTGCTTTAGTGTTCATGTAGGCACCTGAATATTATCAGACAGGGAAAATCATCCAAGGAGAAAGAATTGGTAGTCTTTTGGAATTTTTCTTTTTAGGAATTTTGTGGGAAAAAAATCCTAATCCTCTTCCAAACTTCAAAATGAGACCATATA
Organism: Pelvicachromis taeniatus; assembly: GCA_015108175.1. Taxonomy (NCBI): domain Eukaryota; kingdom Metazoa; phylum Chordata; class Actinopteri; order Cichliformes; family Cichlidae; genus Pelvicachromis; species Pelvicachromis taeniatus. The sequence continues at coordinate 52,163 of VURO01024623.1, read as the reverse complement.
GATGCATGCTGTGTTTATATTGAGGACTTTAAAGGAACTAATAGTACAGGAAGTATTGGAGATAAAACATGATTGTAACCTGTTGTCATTTTGTATATGTGAAGGTGTTTACTGTGATCATGCAGACATCAGTGCTGTAACTCTGTCGTGTCTAACAGAACGCCTCCCTGCATCAGTTTGAAGAGCAGCCAGTGGAGAGACTCTTCCCCGAGCTACAGCAGCTTCCCAGCAAGTGAGTCCCTTCAGCTCTCACGTCCCTGTATGTGGCTGCTGGGCTGACTGGGTTTGATGACGGATGAGCAATATGTGTTTCACTCTTTATTTCTCTGTTCACCAGATTCATGATTTCCAACATTATCCAGCTTCCTGTTCTGATCAGTGTTTGTACAGTTTGTTTGTACTCAGTTAGCAGGTCTATTACTATACACAAGAATGAGAATGTCATTATAGTGTCATTCTGTCATTCACTGAAGCTTGAGTAACAAAGGAACCATGTTTTAAGATGGGAACATGAAGGTTACGAACAGGAACATGATAAAGTAGTGCAAGTGAGAAATCACAAGTTAAACACTGTATGTTTCAGAGTATTTGGCAGTGGATACTTGCTCCAGTCCCACATGTTTCAGATCTATTCATCCATTCTTTTTCCACTTATCTGATTAAGGGTCACGGCGAGGCCTGAGCCAGCTCCCATAGGGCGAGATGCGGGCACACGCTAGACTGGTTGCCGACCTGCAGCAGGGCTAACACAGAGACAGACAACCATTCACACCCTCAGTTTGGGGAAAGTCTCAGTGAGGCTGCCTTCAGAAAATGTTGCATTTGTAGAGTAATACCTTCTCTGACCCTACCTGCCTGACACCTCCCATACAATTTAACGAGAAACAAATAAATACAGATACTGAAACTTATGAAAGTGATCATTGTTATATACCAGAGAAAAAAATGAAATGAACAGATTCCCTGAGCTCTGAAAGAGAAAGAAGCACGTCATGCCAGGACCTAAAGAAACTCAGGAGCAGAGTCATTGATCTCTGTCACACTGGGAAGTGCAACAAAGACATTTCTAAAGATGAACCACAGTGAGAGCCATTAACAACAAGCAGAAAAAACTTGGAATAGCAGTAACCTTCCTACTCCAAGAGCGCCAGATGTTCTCCTTTATTTTTCCCCACAGGCCAGGTAGGCTTAAGTTGTTCTTTGCTTCATGAAATAAATTAAATTCATAATTAAAAAAGTGCATTTTGCATTTACTCAGGTTATCTTTGAATATTAAAATTCCTTTGATGCAAATGGTGTCAAAGCTAAGTTATCAGGAAGAGGCCAAATACTTATTCACGGTACTTTAGCTCTCCGGGAGTCACCTTGTTGGTACAAAAATACAATTTAATGACTGTCAAAATGTTATCTTTGCAATTTGTCCTGAATCAAACTAATGAACTAAGAGTAATTTGTATTTTTTTTGTGACTGGCCGCTAATAATGAACTGTCTAATGATACAAGTTAAAATGAGTTCTTTACTAAGTCGTCTGTTATGTGTAGACACAAAGATGCATTCCTCTTTTTTTAACCATGCTGTTGTTTATTCAGCGTAATAATAGTAGCTTAACAAACAAAAGCATTTCTCTGAAAAAAGGGAAAAAGTAGCCAGTGTCCACAGAAAAAGCTTGAATAACTTCCAGAAAGCCTGAAGAAGTGTGTCTACTTTAACAATGACAAGGACGTTTGGCTTCTTGGAAGCAAACTATGATGTTGGCTCCAGACTTTTGTGTCGTACAGTTGGTCATTGTTTAGTTATCGACACCAGAAAAACAAGCCTTGTTTGTCATTATTGTAGGGTCTACCTTACAATGTAAAGCGCCTTGAGGCGACTGATGTTGTGATTTGGCGCTATATAAATAAAATTGAATTGAATTGAATTGGCAATAAGTAAAACACACGTATGATCTGTAACCACACGTGTTTGTTTCCTTCTCTCCGTGCAGTGTGTTATGGATGGATATACTGAGCACAGCTGGAGGCCGGCGGCTCTCAGTGTTTGGCTGTCAGAATGGCTGTGTTGGACTAGCTGTGGTCAGCCAGACTGAGCTAGGTGAGGGGAACACAATCCACCGTTGCTCTTAGAGTTGCTCCATCACGTGATTGACACCACTGATTTAGTAAAACTGAACTTTCTCTATAGAAATGCATCCAGAAAGTATTCACAGCTTCACTTGTTACACATTTTGTTACGCTACAGCCTTATTCCAAAATAAATGAAATTAATTTTTCACCTCCAAATTGTACACACAATGCCCCATAGTCACAAAGTGAAAAAACAAAAGAGAAATATAACATAGATGTACATGTAAGTGTTTGTTCAGTACTTGGTTGAAGCACCTTCGATAGGTTACGTTCCACTATACAGTACTCTCTACGATAAAAGGTTGTCTGGTTCTGTTATAGATTTGGGGAAGTATGTTAAAAGAAGTCAAATCCTAATTACATTCGTGCAGCATTAAGTTTATGGGTGTGTCTGTCCATCACTGTGGCTTTATCACTGACTACTCCAAGTGTGTGTCTATTTGTGTTTTCAGTATTGTGTGTGTGTTTCTGTCAGAGGTTTTGCAGAGCTGGCGGGTCCAGTTTGACAGTCCGATCTCTACCGTGCTGCTGTTCCCTCTCAGCTTCCAAACACAGGCTGGCGGAGAGACTAGTACGATACTCCTCTGTTACATTTGATCTTTGCATTTGTCAATCTGCAGCGCACCTCAAGATTGTGCCTTTGTTTTTCTTTTCCAGGTGTGGAAATGGAAAGCTATAACCTACTAGTGACCAGTACTATAGAGATGGCAGTTGTGTACCGGTCAGAGACAAATACATGGTTTTGTGCAGTTTTGCTTTTCCTTTGAAGATGAAGAAATGGTATTTTATTTTTTATTTTTTTATTATTGCATGTCTTTTACTGCAGAGATGTCCAGAAGCATGGTTTATCTCAGTCCACATGCCTCTTGGAAAGTGACCAGTGGGATGCAGTAGTTTGTGCTCTGGTCATCGATCTGGACTTTGATGGGCAGAAGGAGGTGCTGTTGGGCACATACGGACAGGTAAGAGCCTTCTTTACTCATGGATTGTCTGTATTTTAATCAAAGTCATAAACCAAAAGCAACAATGTGTTTATCCAGCTCTTAATACTTAAACCCTGAAGCCCTTAGCTCAGAGATTGATGGTTGCCTCTGAACACAAATCTTTTTACACTGCTTGTCACTAAGACTTAAGAAAGCTCAGTCATTTTATGAAAATGATACTTATTGTAGTTCTTAACTAGGAAAAAACAAGTGCATTTATTGAACTTGTTGTAGCTGTAAAAAAATTCTTTGCAGTGATTAGTTTCACCAGCAGGACACTGTGGATGTGTGGGACTGACTCCAAACAACCTGCAGTGTTTGTTCATAGCAAAAAAAGGAAGATATGAGCCAGTGCACTGTTGTGACTTCTTGATCTGTTTTTAATAGTTTATAAATGCACCTCACTGGCTCAGAGAATAAGTGAAACATGCGCACAGTATCGTTAGCAGGATACATAACAGAAGCTTTCTGTCTTCATGGGATTTTCAGATTGTAAGATTATAGAACAGCAATGATCAAAGTGGCAAAGTAGGTAAAGAGGAAGTGAGTATGATCGAAAGGGACAGATTATAGGTTTTGTTTTTTGATGAAAAAACAAAACAAAATATATATTAATCCTCCTTTTCTATAATGCAGGAATTACTGTGTTATAAATTCCAGCCCATGGGCAGTGGACAAACTGGACAGTTTCAGCTGCAGTGGAGACGGAGCTTCAAGAGTCCTTTGCTGTCCCTCACATACTTAGATTTAACTGCAGATGGTTTGAGAGAGCTGGCTGTTCTCACACTGAAGGGACTGCACGTCTTACAGGTTTGTAGCTGTGCGACAGTCATGGTGTAGCACCCTCACGGTCACTGCCTCTGCACATACCTGCTGAACTCAAGCTAAGAGGTATTTGAACTGGACGACACGAATGCAAATTCATTTGCATTACGTCGAGTTGCCAGCTGCAGAACTTTAAAAGGAAAATGATAGAAATGGTTTTTAACCCACTACTACTTACTTCATTAATGACTTTAGCAGGATTTCGACTTCAGAATGAGCTTTTGTGATTCAAGTGCTATTCTTCATCACTGAGCAGCTGGAATTAGAAAGCATCCCTAATAAGCTCCAAAGACAAAGATTCACCATGATCTGCTTGTGAAAAATAAATATCTTAATCCACATGTTAGCTTTGTCACCCCCGCAGACACTCATTATTTCACTCCCCTTTGTCTCTGCAGCATAGTCTCACCAGCACCGCTGATTTGGTCCTTGAGCGGCTCACACAGAGGGTGTCAGCACTAATGGCCAGCTCTGAGTCACCGAGAGCTGAAGAGAATGAGGCTCCAGCTCAGAAACTGGAGTGTACATTGCAGACACCCTCAAATTAACAAATGTGTTGCATTTTGCTCCCCATGTGTAAATCCCAGTGGTTCTGGATGAAATGTCTGGAGGCCGATGAGAGACACTGGTTTGGAAAGTCATACATAACTGCTCGGCTCTGCTTCGTGGTATTGAATAGAGTTGTAAAAAAGGCTGAATTCTGACACGATGACAGTGTACAGTTACTTACAGGTAATAAACAACATCAGTATTTAAATCCTGTTTTTGTGTGCTTTGATATTTACCTGTGTCAAAGAGGTTAGCTGATTGGTTTGTTTGTTTTTATGTCTTAGCAGATTCAGTAGAGTGACAAAGTTAAATCTGACATATTATTTTTAATATTAACACCTTACAGAGACAAACACGTTGTTACTTCTGATGGATTTCCTGTATGAAGTGGGAGCCACAAGTTACATCTCAAGTCCGCTGCTCTTTACACTTAATGTCTCGCTCAATGCAGAACCGTTACCAAAGGTTCGCCCCCACAGAAGGTGATTATTTTTGTTAATAATGCTACAGCTTTACTGCAGATAACACTGGTTACTGTGGCTCCTCAAGATGAAAACAACAAATGACATATCATTCAAAAATGCACACCTTAAAGCAGATAATGTGCAAGCTGGACAGAAAATGCTTTTCTACCAGTTTAGGTGGCCTTCATTTGTTGAGCTTTGTATTCCTTTAGGCATAAGAAGTAAAATTCAAAATTATTCTTTAACAATATAAACATTCAATTCAATTCAATTTTATTTATATAGTGCCAAATCACAACAACAGTCGCCTCAAGGCGCTTTACATTGTAAGGAAGACCCTACAATAATACATAGAGTGAAAAACCCAACAATCATATGACCCCCTATGAGCAAGCACTTTGGCGACAGTGGGAAGGAAAAACTCCCTTTTAACAGGAAGAAACCTCCGGCAGAACCAGGCTCAGGGAGGGGCGGGGCCATCTGCTGCGACCGGTTGGGGTGAAAGAAACCCCAACCAGTCGGGGTTTCTTTCACAAGGGGTATATGTTTGCTGGGGTATATGTTTGCATATACCCCAGCAAACATGCTCCTTTGGGGCCCAAATGAGGACAAGGTGGGCAGACCCAACCCACACAAACTACAGTAGACTGGGCGGCAAGACCAGTGACAAATGTAGAGCAGGAGGCCCAGATTAAGCAGAGTGGCCAACCAGACCTCATGGTTTGGGGCCCAGATGTGCTCCGAATTTCACACGACTGGGACCACCATGATACATTACTGCCAGTATTGAGCAGAATGTTAAAAGGTTATTTTAGCCACTTTTTAACTTTTCTGAGTTTGCTAATTCAGTCTGTTCCATGTCCTGAAATGTTATTCTGCTGGGTGATTTTAATGTACATATGGACTGTCACTAATTCTCTTACCAGGGATTTCACATCGTCTCGATAGTTTTGGCCTGCAGCAATTAGATTTTTCCTATCCACTCTTAAGTTCATATTTTTAAAATGCAGTTTTTAAATTGTAATGTAATTTATTACAGGAAAAAAAGCTATCCAAACATACCTGGATAAATATGGAAATGGTTAAATAATGAATTAACTGTGACTAACCACATTTAACCACACCAAAGTCTGATTATTGTCAAACCTGTTGAATTGAGAAAACACATAAATCAAAGTGAAGTAGGCCAAAACATCTAAATAAGCAACACATCGTGCTGTGACCTAAACAAACTCATGAATCAAAATCACAATACTTTATTACTCCCTAAGGAAATGATGTGGGTTACAGATGCTCCAAGACAGTAACAGATTAAACTATTCAAATAATACAATATGTTGCAGAGTTTAAGGAATAGCACTAACATATACAAATCACTAAATTATAAATATCAAGAATATTACAGAGGTGAGAACATATATGATTGACATTTGACTCTAACCTGTGAACTCTGTCATTTGCTATTTTACAAATGACAAGTGTGTAATGGTAAGTGTGTAACTATTGCAGTGTTTACAGTACAGATGTACAGAACAGATGAGAAACGATGTCACTGAGGTGTTTTAGTGTGGAAAGGGTTACAAAGCCATTTCTAAGACTGTGACACTATAACCACAATGAAAAAAGAAAGCCCATCCCAGCTGTCTTGGGGTGAGAGGTGGGGTACACCCTGGACAGGTCGCCAGTCTGTCGCAGGGCTAACACACATAGACAACCAGTCGCACTCACAGTCACTCCCGCATTCACACCTATGGGCAATTTAGAGTTTCCAATTAACCTATCCCCACAAATTCCCACAAAAGATATTTAGAATTATTAATTAATTAGCTATATATTATTCCCCATATGCCAGTATGTTGTCAGCAGAAACAATGGTAGTAGTTTTAAATAGATTTATTCGGTGTGTATATGCTGACAGTACACACCACACTTGTAAGAATCAGAGTTTATAGGTTATAATAAGATCAATTTTCAACCAACAAATCATTAAATTGACCTTGAAGACCTTGGTGTGTGTGTGTGTGTGTGTGTGTGGTGAGTTTCTTGATGATTTTTATTGAACAGAACTGTTTTCTGTTTCGGGGAAACACATCTTTCCCAAAGATTTATCCACTATAAACTTTTATTGAAATATCTCATTTAAAAGGCCTTTTAGCACTAGTGCTGTGAAGAGAATACTAGAAGTGAGTGGAGCTTTGTAATTGTGATGTTGATGGGTCTCCTAGACTGAAGAACAAACTGAGTGAGGGAAGATTTGCTGTTGCTTTCCTTTGTGGTAGTGGAAATGAATTGGCCTCTTAGAGAAAGTTTTCTGCTGCTTGTCCAGTAAGTGACACAGAGGGTGGTTAGAAGATAGACAATAGTTCGTTTAGTGACTTCCTGTCCACCATAGCTTTAAAATTGTACTCACAGAGCCTGTGTCCCTGATCAGTTTAGTCAGTCTGTTGGTGCACATGTCTGTCTGATCTTCATCAGGAAGTAGAACCTGTCCATTTTTTATTTGTATGCAGCGTCTGTGTTGGTCTTCCACTTTAGTCTGTTGTCAGCGTAGATGCTGAAGTACTTCCTTCACCACATTAAACATCCTGTCCCAGAACACACAGGGAAGAGCCCCTTATCACTAATAAAGTGCTTAGAAATGAACCTCACTACTGTTCTCTGCACCAGGAGAATGGGCAAAATTCTGTATAGACAAAGAGTAGTGATATATATCACCTTTGAATCACATAGAAATCAATACTATTGAAGCTTCTTTAAAAAAATGGAAAACAATTAAATCCTGATCCAGCAGCAAGTTAACCGTGAATATGTGTGTGTCAGTGTGTTTTCAGTGTGCACCTTTTGTGTGGATGTACAAACTGCCCTTAAGCTAGAGTCCTGTACACTGGGTCAGGTTTAAAAAGAATTTCTTTGTGAATGCGTTTTCACTGATGGTCAGTTTAGTTGTGTTTGATTATGTATTCGTGTTTTGAGATCTCTTATGGAAGATGTAAATCGTAATGAAGCTAGCTATTTAAATAAAGATATTTGAATTTGTATTTCTAAAACTAACATTTTCAGTCTTCTTTCATCTGCTTTGATTATCTTTATCTGACACTAAAAATCAAAATTGATCGATACAATGTTATGAAAATAGCTGCCAATCAATTTCTCTGGGGGCTGAATATTAAGCCCAGAAGTGTCCTTCCCCCTACAGCCATGTGACAGTGGCTCCAACAGTCAGTCAAACCTGACAGAGACCTGTGTTAAAGTGCCAACTCTACTGCAGAAGAGAAAAAAGACCATATATTTGGCCAAGTGCAATTTGTTTCAAAATGAAGCGTATACATACGTTCAGTAAGGAATCTCTGTAATCATTTTCTGGGTTTTTGTTCTGTTTACATCACTACAACTTTCACGAACTGTAGATATCAGTAGTGCCATTATTACTTTAGTCCAATCATCTTCTTACCCGTCTTCTTTGAGCCAATCAGCCTCCACATTGTGTGGTTTAAATCTGTGCTCGCCTTCCTTTTTAGACTCTCAGCTCCTCCTCATCTCCACCTCACAGACGCCTCAGCCAGAGCTCCATCCAAGCCTCAGCTTCACTTCCACCACCACCAGCATCTGGACTCCGGGGGTCCTGTCCTAAACCCTATCACCGATGGCATTCCATTCTGTCTATTCACCAAATACATTAATTTCTATATCTCAATAAACAATGATCAACTTTTCCAAATGACCTCTCCTTACTGAACTGGATACTGGAGTTAGAGGTGTCACAGTTTTGAGTGACAGGTGTCCTAAACATTGTTTGTCAGCCAGGCCTCCACTCAGCCAACTGGAGTCAGTGTTGCCTCCTTTTGGAGCATTTCTGATGCAATTTCTTCCACAGCATGTCTTTTGTCTTCCTCCCCTCACCCCTACGGTGGCAGATGGCTCCCTGAGCCAGTTTGAAACCTGAGAGGTTTCTTTCTGTTAAAAAGACGTTTTTCCTTCCCACTGTCGCCAAAGTGCTTTCTCATATCGGGTCATATGATTGTTGGGTTTTTCCCTGTATGTATTATTGTAGGGTCTACCTTACAATATAAAGCGCCTTGAGGTGACTGTTGTGATTTGGTGCTGTATAAAACACATTGAATTAAATTGGAATTACTTTTAGAGTGTTACTGTGACAGGTTTTTGGTCAGATTAGATGGAACAAGTAGGATTTTATGAGTCCGCTTATTTTGCAAACATGTGTGCTTATGTGCACTTTGTGGTTGTAACTTGCTAACCAAACTTGCATTACGCTTAACTTAGCATATCCACCGTCTCATCCAAATATGGCCACTTTTGGCTCCAGAATTCAAGAGGTCTGACCTCAGTGAAAATCATTATAACGTGTTTAATTTAAAAAGAATGAACAATATCAAACAAAATGGTTTAGTATTAGTGTTTCAGTCTGATATTTTTTGTAATAATTTTTTTCATGATCCATTTAAAACACATCCTGGAAACAACCCTTTCAAAAGTTGCATTCAGTTCCATGTTTATTTCTCTCTCTTTTTAACTTTACACGAACGTCCTAACGCAAAGAATGCTCTCCAACTTGGCTGAAGTTGCACTCAAAAGAAAAACAAACAAACCAAAAACAAAAGTGGCAAACTGACCGTAAGAAACATGGACTATAATAAATAACTTCAGTGTTCACGCAGAGGGTGAAATAGAAAAATGAAATAAAAAATGAAAAGCAGTAAATTCACATCAGTCGTAGCTGTTCTGGTCCCGTGTCTTTTGGCCGGTCTGTGGCACTGTAGTCCTCTCTGGAGCCCTCAAACTATACTTCTCCCCTCTTGCACTACAAAGGCAACAATAACAACAGCTGCTCGCATCACACTGGACTTAAAGCACAAGTATGGCGTTAAGAGAAGTTAAGAAAGACGTTTTCCACCTCTGCGAAGCTGTTGCACTTGTCTTCCCTCGGAGTGTGGGGTTGCTTTTTTTATTTTAAGGCGCGGGTTGTTTTGCGCGTCAACAATAAGGAGCATGCTGTTGGAGCGACGGAGAGCGCATTAAAAGAGCGCATTTCACTCAATGGAATTCTTATATTTAGCTCCGTGAGGGACCAGCCAGACGAGCAGAGGGAAGAGGAAACCCTGATCCTGGTCTTTATCATTTTGAGACCGCTTCGAGCCCCCAAAACTTGTCGTTCATATCACGGTGCACGGCTATGTGGTGATGAGGGCGCTGTGAGTGTGTGAGAAAGACGGGGGAATAGCGCAATTTTATCTACAGCTCCGGGGAGGAAAGATGATGATGGCCGGTGGTGGTGGTGGCGGAGCAGCCGTTGACCACAACGGGATATACACAAATCCAAATCTCCAGAGCCTGCAGCAGACCCATATTGACGCCGATAACCCGGACTCCCGCAAACGGCCGCTGGAAACTCCGGCTGAGGAGGCCGGCTGTACCAAACGCACCAACACCGGAGGTAAGAGAAAAGCCATAAGCAGCAGCCCATCCACCTCTCCTCCACATTAACTCCGAGCCTTTGTTGTGCGCAATGGCCTCAGTGTGATTCCCAAGCCCCATACGAGCAGCTCTGGGCGGCATGTTGGCTTTAACATGCAGCACCTGTGCACTTGGCACTTTGAGACACTGTGTGTGTTTATGGCGGTTACTTCATGCGCTACATGCTCGAGCAGCCCGACTGAGTGAGCGGCCTCCTCATCTTAGGTCAGCTCAGAATTTGAACTCGGCAACCTTTCTACTCCACATCTGGAGGTTGAGCTGGGAAGTCTGTCATGCAGTGGACAGCTGATGATTTGTGTGCAGCTTATTTAACAGAAAAGTCTCTGTTCATCAGACTTTCTGTCTGTTGGAGGATTAGGCAGGGTTTCTTTTGCAGAGGCAAAGACGAGAGAAATCTGAGGAGTGACAGAAATGACATTACAGTTCCCCTGAAATGTTAACATACTGTGAATCAGTACTGATGCCTGGACCCTGAATCCTAGAATCTGCAAAGCACTCACCTTTGCCTTTGACCAGCACAAATATGACAAGTATGTGAGCCAAACTTTTAGCGGTGCACTGTTCACTCTTACAGTGAGCTGCTCTTTGATCTTGGATGCTTTAGTGTTGATTTGTGAGCATTGACAAGAAGTGGAGAAACATCAGAGCGTATCATTGTGTTGGTGATTTGTGAGATGTAAGTATCATAATCCTGATTCATGTTGAGTTGGAGTTTTTTTTTTCTTTTTGTGCTTTTAAGGTGAAATGAGCAAAACAAGCCAACAGATGAAACTCATACCACCCTGTAGGGTTCGCGCTCATCAGCACTCGCAGGCCCAATTCCTAGTAAACCCAGGTTATTTATAGGGTGTGCGCTGAGCCAGAACTCAGCATCTGTTTGGAATTGTTTTAGCCTCACGATGTCTGACATGCCGCCTTGAAGCCCGCCTCTGTATAATGATAAGAGAACAATTGTAAAACACTAGAACACTAATTGAAAGCATGTAAGTGCTTAAGAAGCAGAGCTGGGTGCTGTAGTCCAGAATCGCGCATGAGAATCTCTGCATTAAATTGAAGGCCAGCATCATTTTAAATGGGGGAATGGTGAGGTGCAGGAGAGGGGGACTACAGAAACACTGCAGTGCCATTTAACCAAATTGATCCTGATTTGTTTTTGTGGAGGAGCGTGGAGCACCCATGCTTTATTATTTGTCAGTAAGATGTTGGAGTGCAGCAGTGAGGATGGTTGATTCCAGCTACTGTACATCTTATTCCAGCTTGTGATTGTTCTGGTCTGCAACTCACAGGGACCACTTATTCAGGAACTTGTTGTTAATTAGACGTCTGCAGAGAACAAGCAGTTTCTTCACCATATGTCACTGAGATTTTTTTTGGTCTGTGTGTCCCTGACAGCCCAGCACTCAGTGATGGCAGCATTATATCCCATTTCTAACAGCACGAGTGCATCTTTGCTGCACTTCACTGAACCCCAGAAATGTAATTTCAGCAAGATACGCAAGGACCATTGAGCTACCAGACAGTATTTTCGAACACATCCAACCCCCATATGTCCTCCATTAGCACCCCAAAAACCACTGTAGAAAAGAGAAGTCACGCGGCGTTCCTGCTTCTAGGAGTTTTCACCATTTAGCTGCGGCACAGAGACATCGCCGCATTGTTCCCATCCCGGTGGTATGAATGGCTAGGTGGTGTGAAATGAAATTTTGAACAATTGGATAGATTCTAAAAAATATATATATATATAATTAACAACACAGACAGCTCGGGTTTTTTAAGTGCTGGGTTTTCTATAATGGCATCAGACAGCATTTTACCGAGCCCGGCTCTGTGTTCATTTCTGCATCACGCCTCCGTCGTATTTTCAGAAAGCACAGACGCACAATTAGTTGTGTGCTGATGAACGTCTACCTCTGAAGAGGCTGTCTTGTTGTCTCAGGGGTGATTCAGATGACTTCCTGAAAGAGATTGTATCAGTGTGGAGAATACCTGATTGCTTAATCAAGGAAAACAAAGTGAGAATCCCATTTGTAATCATTAGTGCCTCATCCCCAGACTTCCTCATGTTTTGTGTGTTCCAGGAAAAAAAAAAAAAAAAGGTGGACAGGTAATTCACATAGCAAATTATAATGACTGTGTATAAATAAATGTGAAGGTTGAAGAACTTCATGAGCTTACTGTAGCATAACAGTTTAGTTTTGTGGGGCTCTCAAGAAAAGCTGTATGTTTGGTCTGTGCTCAGCTATCAAATGGCCCTCAGAGTGTTTCCCTTTAAAGGATGCACTGCGACGCATGCTAAGAAGCCCCTGGTAACTTGGGCTAATTCAATTTACAACCAGTGTAATAAATGTGATATTAGTATGTGGGACGTATGCAGTTTAGTTAATGTATAGCTAACCTGAGTATAGTCAAGCAGCACCTCTATATGGCCACCTTGCTGCATATTCTGCCTTTATACTGCATTCTGAAACCCCAGCAAACGTATTTACTGCATTTTATTAAAAACAAAGTATCCAAAGCACTAAGTTAGCGTGAGAAATGCAGACAGTCTTACTGAAACATAGTCACGTATGTTTGCTCACCTGAAATGCACATTCAGAGGTTTGTAATGACCTATACAAAACAGCTGTTTCATAAATATCCCCCCCTCTGCTTTATGGAGCATCTTTTGATGTCACCTCCCATTTCATTTCATATGATCTGCACGCATCGCGTGTAACAATGCAAACCCCCAGCCTTTCTGTTAGCAGTAGGGCTAGACAGCCTGATAATCTTCAATCATGCTTGTAATCACCAAGCCCTTGACTACGTCTGATATTGATCATGCTATTCCTACCGAACTGATCATTAACATGACTGGCAGTTACAACAAAGAGAAGGAAGCCCGTGCTCTTTCAAAGCCGATCCCCTCGTTGTGCATTAAGAGTTGTGGACACTGAATGAGGGGGGAAAAAAAAATTGCTCCTCTTTTATCAGCATTGCTCTTCTGTCCTTAAAGTGAACATCTTTTATTCGTTCCTCTTTCTAATTACCCACACTCTGAGCCCATGTCGCTGCCAAGCATGTGCCTTCCAAAAAGGTTGTGTGGCTCAGGGATTAGGTATGATCTCGTAATGTTGCTAATGGAAAGGTTGGCAGTGGAATGTGAGCTGTTTTTCTTTTTTTTTTTTTTTGTAATTTTTTTGGTGGGAAGGACACAGGTGCCCTTGCAGAGCGATGTGACGTGAGCGGACTGTGAATTTGCCAGGTGGCAGTTAAAGAGAGAATGAGAGAGAGGGCGATAGAAATGAAGACAGAGAAAAGCAGAGAGAGATAGACCATTAGGAGGGAGTGGAGTCTACAGGGGAACTGTGTCTATATACCAGAGCATCTCTCAGTGAATGAGACTGCTAGAATTTTCTGGAAAGCATTCGCTCCAAAGCCAAACGGGCCACGATGCTCAGGTTTGATTTGTGGATTAAAGTCATCAAAAAGCCAGGAGAAAAGATTGCTTTTTTTAACAGTTTCCCTGGAAATCACCATAAAACGAACCTGCCACCCTCAGGTCCACACACAGACGCTGACATGCTCACGCTGCAGTTTTTACACACATTTACGCTCACTTGAGATACCTCTCGGTGTAAGATTTATAGTCGTAGTGATTGGCTTCATCACCCCCCTCCACCATTCTGCGGCACTGCCATTTGCAATGGTTGATGAGCCCCTCCGCCCTCTCAAACATGGCCGTCTAAGGGATTGGGGGTGGGGAAAAGGAGAGGAGAAGGGTGGGTGGCGTAAGGCACGCCGTCTCAGAACACTCCTCCTCCACCTCCTTCATCATCTGCTTATGTTCTCCATACACCTCTTCAGCCACTATTGAAGGTCACTCCACATGCTTCTGTGCTCAGCGCTGAAACCCGCTCCCCCCACCACTTCACCTTTGTCACTTTCCACTAAAAAAAGTGAGTGAATGGACTGCCATACTTTATAGTGCTGCGTCAAAAGAGGCGGAGTAGGGAAGAAAATTCAATTTTTTGGGACCGGCATCAGGGGGTGGGGATATGACGTGCTGGAGGAAGCAGGCTACCCATTGGCCGAGCGAGGCGTCAGTCCTGCGTGCTGCTGCAGACAGACAGGCCACTCGATGAATATGGATGAGAGCAGTGAAAAGGGTGATGCGGCAGGGAAGACCCCCCCCTTCAAACCGATGCAGGCTTGAACAATGCGTGCCGTCTTTCACTGAAAACACCGAGAGCCTGCATTAGCATTTTCTTGGACAATTGAGGCTCTGGCCAGCTGCAGGCATGGCTCGGATGCTGCGGTGAAATCTCTTTTTCTGCACCCACTGATGAATTAGACCTCGGTGAAAAAGGTCGACTGGCCGCATTCCTCAACACTACCATTGCACCTATGCCTAGGCTAATGTTAAGATCCCATTTAGAGATTGTGTCCCGGCATTGATGGCGATCTGACAGAGGACTTGAGAAGCAGCAGATCTCAGAATGGGTAAGCCTCAAACTCTTTTTGTCTGACTTGTTGAATTGATCCATCATGCTAGACTACATGCAATTTTACACACCGACAGCTCATTTGTTCATTATTGCTCATTTGAGTTCTATCGTCCTTGCTGGCTGTCAGGAGCAGGTTAGTCCATTGAAATGCAGAATGGGTACTTGGAGGGGTAGTGAGAAGGAGGGAGGACGGTCACAAGGCATTTCCTTCTGACCCACCCCCCTCGAGTGACTTAACTAAACACATTTGGCTCAAAGTCCACGTCTCCAAGCCATCCTTCCAGTATTGGAAGCAGGGGTCTGAACTAACACCCCACTGGCTCAGCTTCCCAACGTGCCCCACTGCTCCCGTTCCCTGGCGGATTGCAGCAACAGATTGCCATGTTTACTCTACCACATGACGCCATTAAAACCTGTTACTGTGATCTCAGACACTAGGACAGAATTAATTATTGACTAATGACAGCAAACGTGGCTGTAAGGGCGATGGAGGGAATCTTAGTGGCTTCCTCCCCTGCTGGGTTTACTCTGGCTGAAGATGAGCAGAAAGTTACGCAGTGGGTTTGGGCTTGTCTGTCAACAACAGGTCTTTGGATGTTTAGATCCTGCAATCAGTATCATTCAAATGAATTTCTTTGTGTGGCTACGGTAGCCAATATTCGTGATAGGGTGACGGAGGGCTGAAAAGCTTTACGGCGACCATGTCAGTCATGAATCATGCTTATTTGTTCTCCAAGGTCATTTTATTGTTGCTCATTGTGAGAGAAGCAGGGGTGATTAGAGGGAGTTTTGCAAAGCGTCCTTTTGTTCTCAGAAATACAACGTATTGACCAGCACCACTAGCTGCTCATCACGTTCATATGTGCAATTTCATATTAATGTAGCAGTCCTGGGAATTTGGACATCTCACACGAGTATGGACAATTAGGTGAAATGAACATCGCTGCATGGCAATCATGTGTATTTGTTAGAGCTGTTGGTTATGGGTGACGTGCACCACAACAA
Organism: Pelvicachromis taeniatus; assembly: GCA_015108175.1. NCBI lineage: Eukaryota > Metazoa > Chordata > Actinopteri > Cichliformes > Cichlidae > Pelvicachromis > Pelvicachromis taeniatus. The sequence goes on along the minus strand of VURO01024623.1, from coordinate 36,233 downwards.
GCCTGTGTCTGAATGAAACATGAGGGGCATATTAATGCAATAAGAAGAAGTAACGTGTAGGCTGTGAAATCCCTTCATGTCACAGTGCCATGTTCATTCACATCTGATTCTAATGAGGGCATAGCTGAGGCAACAGGTTGGTCCACCTCAGTCCATCCATCCCCCGTTGCCGGTCAAGCTCCCACATTCGATACCCTCGACTTGACGTGGGACGCAGCGATGTGGTGACAGACGCCGTGGCTTTGCCATCAAAAACCTCATCTCATTTCTGTGCTTGAAAATACATCAGAAATCTCTTCAGACAACCATGGACAGTGCCTTTTTACATCTCTGCCCGCTCCAGTGACGTCACCCTTGAGGCAGCTGAAAAAGGATCGAACATGACGTCATTGCATCCAAATCAGCATGCAAGGGAGATTATGTATCAGTGCTTTGGTATACTAAGTACGCACCTGTATCAAGTGTTTACTATGACGTCATTAGTATAATATCAGTAATTCAGAGGGTAAACCCAGCTGTCACGCATCTATAAATACAGGATTTTTGATGCATTTTTGGCAGGTTCTTTTTTTACATTTGGGTCCCGGCTCAATATCTGGTTGATTTGCTTTTTACTAGATTACGCATTCAATACGATCAGGGCTTTCTTGGATGGACACTTTGCCCACTTTGGGGTTGATTAATTCTTAATTGCCACTGTCGGAAAATGAACTTCCCAAGCTAAAAGGGAAATACGGGTTCGAAATTCTTCGAACTGACGTTCTGTCACTCACTGACTGCTACAAGCCCATATAAGCCACAGAAGCCCCTTCCAAAATGGAGGAGATTTAGACCATCTTGGCAGTATACCCTTTGAGCAAATCTGTGGGATTGGTTCCCATATGTTCGCCACGCGTCTGCTAATTACAAAGGCTCACTCTGTATTGGCATCCATGAACTGTATGGATAATGAGTTTGTGTTTTTTACAAGATACATTTTCACATTCAGACTAAACTGTTCCTTCTACTTTCCTGTTGTTCACGTGTGAGAAATGATTCGTAACACAGGGTTTGGCTTTGAATTCAGTCAGAGGTTGCAAAAACTCCTTGAAAATAGATAAATTTAGACCTCTGCAAACTGGAAAGGAGGTCATCATTTACTCTACAAGGAATCTGGGACAGGACACAGAACATGTCACCGATCTCTGATAGACTGTGAATGTAGTGAAGGCTACAAAGGCTCCAACTCAAAAGACAAAATCTCCTTCTAGAGCTTTCCTTCACCGAAGGAATACAGGACCTAGAAGGATCTAGAATCAGGACCTGATTATAATTTTTATGTGAAAGCTATTTTTTCTTACTATAATCTCTTTTTTTTATTTTTTTATTTTAATGGTAACAGTTTGGTGTATATAAAAATTGCAGAGCTGCTTTATAAGATATGACCCTTTCCCGTTTTGTGTCTCTCTCCACAGAGGAGGGTGAGTACTTCCTGAAGGTGCTGATCCCCAGCTATGCAGCCGGCTCTATAATTGGCAAGGGCGGCCAGACCATCGTACAACTGCAGAAAGAGACGGGTGCCACCATTAAGCTGTCCAAATCCAAAGACTTCTACCCAGGTAAGAATGAACACTCAGTAATTAAGATTGATGATCACAAAGGCTCATATACACGAGTCGTCTGACTCATCACCCGGCCAAAGGAGCGACGTCTTAGTGGAAGACTGATTTTGATATTGCCTCTTCATTTGGCTTCCCAGGAATAATTGCACTACATTTTAATCACACCGTAATCATGAACTCTTTGAACTTCATTATCCTTATGTCCTTGACAGTCTAAACATGCAAGGAGATGTTACGGCAGTAGACAGTTGCAGACAATTCCAGACTTGCTTTGGATTTATAAAGTTACTTTTGCACATTTTGCTGCTGACAGCGATGTTGGAAATAAAAACGAGAGTGTGTGCTGGCAGTGACAGGGCTGTGACACAGGGCTGAGCGATACCGGGGGAAAAATACATCTCGATATTTTTAGGACTGAATGGCGATACAGGATATGCGTTTGATATGTGGTACAAGTGTAAGTACGCGTGCTCTATTAACAACAACAAAAAAGAAATTGTATAAGTCATTTTAATACTTTTGTTTTTCAACCAGGAGCTCCTGCAATTTTTAAGAAACTGTTTTGTGAAAAAAGGAAAAGATTTTAACGAAAAACTGCAGTTCAAAATGATTTTTATAAGACTTCGTTAACGTCTGCTAATTTTGGAATATTTGCTTATTTAGCATGTGGCAAAAACACAAATCAAACCTAACCCTAGCCTGAGTGCAGGTGACTTCATGGATGTTTAGAGGATATATTTTTAACTGTCTAAACAGTTTTCACTCAGTCAGGGGTGCTTCGGTTTCTTTTAAGTGGGGCTGTATCAGATTCTGATGCACAGTTAGTGTGCCGATGGCAGGGGCATGGACGAGAACACAAACCAAATCTTTGTACTCATAAGGATACTGCCATACGTACTTTAGCTGATTTTAGCCTATTAAAAGAATCAGTAACAGTTTCGCTGTATATGTAGAAAGTCTTCACAGTTTTACCTACAGTCAGCTGTTTCTCATGAACAGGTTAAGTTGTTAAATTCACAGGGAGTTGATCGTTTGCTGTTGGCTTTGGTGTTTTGAAGGGTCAGTTTGTATCCAAATGCATTAAAAACACAAGTCACACCAGCAACCCATGTTTTCTGTGAAGTAAGAATAGTTTTTTATTCTTCAGCGATGTCCGTTAGATTCTTGTTTTTACAAATAAACTTTTCTGTTCACATTAACCCATGCCACCAACCTTTGACTTATTTCTTATTGTCAGAGCAGCGCTGTGTCTCCCTGAATTCTACAGAACAACTTTGTGAGTGAAGTTTCTCTTCAAAGGGGAAACTGAAGAGTGCCCTGAGATAAGAGCTTCACTGTAGAAAATGCTTTATGTGATGCAACATAAAACGTCTAATATAGATTTTAAAAGTCTGCCTTTAAAAGTCTTGCGTGTCCCCAGAATAAAATTCAAATTTCAGCCCAGCATACTAAACAGATGGTAGTTTTTTTTGTTGGTATTTTAAAAATAGCTGTTTCGGTTTCTGTAGACTTAAATTGAACCAGGACAGCTGCTGCACCTGTCCCTTTCAGGAAGATGTCTGTGAATGACAGACGGGAGCAGACAATAGGAGCGGTGCAGTCGGTTAGTAGACGACATGGCTGCCGATACAAACTGCATGAAACAGTCCACGGCTTCTTTCTCCCTGAACGATAACTGAACATGTAAATCCAGCTGAAGTCTTGTTCTTGTATGTGAATAAGTAGTTTGTCAGATAGTGTTGCAGTTACAAAAATCCAGATTTCAGCAGTGCAGAGCAGCACATCTCGAGTGTGTTAGGTTACGTTAGAGTGTGTTAGGTTACGTTAGAGTGTGTTAGGTTACGTTAGGTTACGTTAGAGTGTGTTAGGTTACGTTAGAGCGTGTTAGGTTACGTTAGAGTGTGTTAGGTTACGGTCCACATTTGATTCAATATTTCATAGTAGTTAAGAAAAAAAATATGACCATGAAAATAGACTTCTTGTGAGTTCAGCTGTATTAAAATTCAGTGTAAGTAAGGATCAAGAATACGGAGACAAAAACAGCAGAGTTTAACTGCGCTGACGCACATAAAATACCATCGCAGCATCGTAAACC
>VURO01024623.1:0-32517 GCA_015108175.1 Pelvicachromis taeniatus | reverse complement strand
CCCCCCCACTAGTTCTCTATTTGTTGTAAATTGTTCCTTAAACTTTGTACAGTTCAGTGTCATCCTGTGTGCATACAATAATTACATTAAACTCTCAAGCCACATTAGACCCACGATGAAACGACAGGCTTGTCCTGTTCCGGTGGAGACAGGTTTTCGGCTGACGGGGAAACATGAAAGTGTCAGCTTATTTGCTGGCTATTTTAATTTTGATTAGTTCAATTTTGATTATTTTATTTGCTGTCACAGATCCTCAAATCTGGGGGTCAAGCCCACAAGTTTGTTTTCATCTGGTTGCTTCAGGTCCTGGTCTAAGAAAAAGAGAGCTGCCTAACAAAAACACTTTAAGTACACCTTACAGTTAAACTGATAGTGATCTTTGTTGATCACAATGTGCTTTGTTGCTGACCGTCCAACGCGGTATATGTAGCCATCCCTGTTAGCAGCTTAGGATACTCCACGTTCACTGACTCCAGAAAAAGTAAAGAGTGAGTGGGCAGGACTATGAACCAATCTTAGCTCAGCTGCTGGTTTTAGCTGGTTTTTCTCTTTGCAGGAAAAAGAGAAGATTAAAAGAATATTCTTATTGGCTTATAACACTGGAAGGTGGTCTTGTTGCCAGGGTCCTAGAAGAATGCTGACATTAGATGATTTTAGACTTCAGAAATCTTAAACACGTATTCTCATGACATTGAATCTTTTTAAAATATCAATATCCCGCCCAGCTCTATTATTGCAGGGAACAAAAGCCCCCTTCCTGGGAGGTGAACCAGGTTCAAAAGATGCCAAGCTTTCTCATATTCAGCGCGGTTACGTAGCTACCAGGATGCGCCTTTATTTGTGATATGTATTTATATCATTGCAATACATGAACTGTCTCACACTTCGGTAAAAATTATGCAGGGCTGCCATCTTGTTCGCCTCCTGTGAAATGCAAGTGCAAATGCTGTGGTGCAGAGGAGATACATCCAAAGCATTAGTTGTGTTGGAGGGTGTCACTGAGCTCAGGAGACGGATGCCCGTGCAGCTCACTGACCCCTATCACATGGAGGTCAAAGCTGAACCATCTTATCCTCCAAACACAAAACGGCTGAGTTGTAGAGGAGTCTGGCTGTTTGTCCTTCATGCCTCAGAGGACACTTCAACCTGCTGAAAAATAACAGGTGCTTAGCGTCTTGCTGCTCATTAGGTCCAGATGTTTTCTGTGATCTCTGATGCAAGCAAATAATCCCTGTGTAGGAGTGCACCTTGAGTTTACATGTATTGAAGAGCAAATTACCTCTTATGATGGGAAATATAGGTGCCACACATATGACCGTTTCTGAGAAATACTCCCGATGTGTTCACATTGGACTTACAAACAGTTCTCAAATAGCTTTTAACAACTACTACACACAATCCTCAAAAATCTAGCACTGGCACAAGATGTTACTTTACATTATGACAGGTAAAATGGTAAATGGACTTTACCAATGGCTTTTCTACTCTCCCAGAGTACTCAAAGCGCTCTATACAACATGCCTCATTCACCCACTCATACAAGCACTTTGTCCTATACTTCCTCTAACTAACATTCACACTCCGACGGATGCATCAGAGAGCAACTTGGGGTTAGTATTTTGCCCAAGGATATTTGGCAGACTAGGGGAGCCAGAGACCGAACCACCAACCTTCCGATCAGTAGCTGACCTGCTCTACCACCTGAGCTACAGCCACCCCCGGGTACCGTAAGGAGTGTCCATTGACCTTTTAAGTGTCATTTGTAAAAGAATGAAATATTTCCCTTTCTTTAATTAACTTTTACTCATTGCAAATAAATAAAAAAGACAATAAAAAAGGGGCCATGTTGTCAAGCTGAAGTCGATACAGCATTGTGTATTTTAAAGGAGAAGTAAAATATAAAAAAATCCTACCGCAGTATGTATATGTTGGACAGAATGAACAAAAAGCGCAGCAGCAGGACGATTTTTCTGAAGTTTTGAACACCGAACACTTTGTATTAGCTTTTTTGCTTGGTGACAGCAGGACCATCACAATCCTTCCTTTAATTTAACTGCACGGTATCGTTTGAACGTGGTCTGTTGCTTTGGGACTTGAATGTGATATACTGGACGTACTGGACTGCGGCAAAGAATTACTGGATGCTGGAGGAGAGGAGAGGGAGGATGTGCCGGCAAATATTTTTCCTGTGCTTTTTCTTCCACCGTGCTTCTGTTAACCATGATGAGAGGATACGTGTTTGGAGGGCATGGCTTGAAATTCTCAACAAAGGAGGCCAGCCATTTTGAGGGAATGGATTATAGCTACTACTGTAGCACTGGAACAAATGAAAGGAGTGATACGTATATCCTTATTTCCCGCTTGGACACTGGATGTGCTCATAGGCCACCACCTGCTCTGCCCATCCCCCTACTCATTATCGCGATGAGTGAGAAGAAGAGTTTAGGGAGAGGGTGCTGGTGAGAATTTGATTGGGTGGTTGTTTTGGCCCACACAAGTCAAATTAGGGCTGCTACTGTACACTGTACAGCAGTTAAGAGCGCTGCTGTAGCCTGTGGAGACTAAACGTTGCTGATTTAAGTCTTCTGGCTTGCTAAACTTATGGGCCACATCTGTTTGACCTCCAGTGATGAACCTGCTGCATTTTGGGTTAGCGTAGCATGCTAATGCCATTGCACACAGTTCACACCCTCGTGGCTCACCCGCCAGGAGACCGAGCTCACTCACAACACTCAAAACAGCAAAACTGCATCCTACAGAAATGAAGTGACAACAGCACCAGTGCAGCCATTTTCCTCTGCAGTCTTCTCTGTAGTGGTACCCCCCCCCCCATCAGTGGACAGCTTCAAACCGTGAATTCAGTGGTCTTGATGGGGATCTGTACAACTGGGCCCTGCTGCTGTGGCCGACTGTGATGGATGACCGGAGATAGTGAAGGGTGTGGATGATGCATGATTGTATGTGAGCGTGGGGACAGCAGGGCAGGCCCAGAAATAGCCTATTTCAATCTCTCTCTGTGGACTTGACCCCTCCCAGCTGCACCCGAGCTTCTCCAGCACACGCCAAGTTTCCCCTTCCCTCCTGTCCACACACTGTTTTGCTCAGATTTAGTTCCTGGTAGTTGGGAGAGTTTGGGGCCAGATAACATGACATAATTCTTTAGCTAAACTTTTGTTTGCATGCTCACTTTGGAACACATGAATGCTGACTCTTTTATGACCTGCACCAGCCTCATCTGAGATGTTCCTTCATTGTATTACTGGAGCCTGTATAAATGCTGTACACTATGCATTCGGCACATATACATCTCTGCTTGCACCTTCTTACACCCAAACATACACATAAGCAGCTGCACAGAGATCCGTGGGAGTTTGGAATTTGAACATACACTTAGAACTGAATGTCAACCCTTTACTTTGTGCAGCTGGCCTTCAGCCAGCATCTTGCTTTGTACAGCACAGAACAGATGAGGTTGCCGTGACGTCACTGAACTAGAGGGCGTATGTTTTTCATTGTCTAATCATAAAGTAGCATGACTTCATGCTGGAAACCACCACTATTCCATGGAGTATAAGATGAGGTCTTTTCTTCAAAGAGGAGCAGACAAAGAAACTGCATTAAAGTAAACTTTGTGTTTTACGATCTATGTGGATCACATACTGATGCACCCATATGGACAGTGTCACTATAGAGGAGGATTTCAAACTGATTAAAACTGGACCTTTTCCCAGATTTGTGGCTCTGCCTCCAGTGACTCAGAAATGTGTGCTATTGTGCCTGTGCTGTTCTACTTTCTGGTGCTAACATGTTGCAGAGAGCAAGATGACCTGAGCTGCAAGTACAATACAGCATGTATCATTGCATTAAAACACACACACACAATCACTGCTGTTCTTAGTGATTGGCAAAGGTCAGTTGTTTAAAAGGACGCCAGTTTTACACTCAGAGGTTAGTTTACTACAGAGCCCCCACCCCCTGTTGGGTTTTGTCGAGGGAAAAAGAGCCGTGTGTAAATTTGTACACATGGCTTAATAAACCGTGAATAGAAATTTCCATGCACAGCATTGCAGTCTGCACACAGATTTACAAATGACTTCTTCCTTCACAGGACTTCTATGCAAGCCTCAAACTGAAAGGTTGGTTTTGGAATGAAGAGCAAAGTAAATACAATACAAACACAAATGCCAGGTGCAAAACTAATGCTAAACATTATAACTGAGCATTACAAAAGTACAAAAGTACAAATAAAATGATATGGTTTCATGTTTTTTTTGTTGTTGTGCCTAAATTTTAAATCTAGAAACCAATGTCAGTCAGGGTTGTAGAGGTTGAATTAACCTTTGACCTCTCATCCATCAATGTGGTGCTGGTTCTGAGCGGGTCCGGTCTTTTGAGTAACACCCTACATTACAGCAGGGGCTTAAGAATCAAACATTATGTAGCACTACAAGCAGCAGATAAGGTAATGGATGCATAAAATCTGCTTCTCTATGTCAATCATTGCTGATTTTCTTTTTCTGTTGTAGCCCCTCCCATAGCCACTAGTCACTGGTTCGAAGCTTGGGTCCTGCATGCGATGCTGGTGCCAGGTTTTTAGCACCAGTCTTTTTTTCTTTTCCTGGTGGAAGTATGTGGATCTGGTCTTAGATTGGAAACTGGTACTACTGAAGGATCTTGTTATATTGTAAGATCAGGTATTGTTAGACCTCAGCTTGGCTGTAATACACCACCTTTTGTGCTACATTAGCAGTTGGCCTCGTCACTTGTTAATGACCTTATTTATTTGATGGTACCCTGAAAGGTCATTTCTTTTTGACCTTTCCTCCTTCGGAGGAAATGTATTAAGAAAGGACCAGGTTCTGCTACCTGCAAATAACTTTTGTACTTTTATTTTTTGAGTCATGTGACTTGGTGCTTTTCACTGCACGTGTACTTTTGGCTGCTTTTGCTCCTCAAACCCTTTTACCATTGGATTGTTTATGTATACACTGTATTTGGATGTTTAACTAGCAGGAAAAAAAACTATTATTCTCATTTTCAGCTTGGATTCTGGTAGAATAGTTTGCATACTAATAGTTTGCATTTGCAGTGTGAAAAAAACCATGAAACCATCAAACTCTCCCTATAAGCTAGTGGTTCTTAAACAGCGTAGGCACCACTGGTTTGGTGGAGAACTGCTGGAGATGAGGCTCTATATGAACTATGTGGAAAAATATGCAGTAAAATTAGCTTTCTCCTGATTAGCTGCCCATTGCAAACAGAAGGGTGGGGCAGCAGGTGTATGGGGTTCCTGTTGTCACAGCCAGTGCTGTCTACCTGATATGACCATGTTTGGAGTAGCTGCTCTTCATGAAATCAGACAGAACCAAAAGTAGAATAATCCTGACATGTATTGACAGTAACAAACGAATCATCCGTTGGCCTATTCCGTAAAAGCCTTCACATTTCAAGAACGATTTTGTTTCATTTTAAACAACTGCAGTCTTTAAATTCCTGTCAGGACTTTACTGTTCCCGCCATTTAACAGTAAAATTCCAGGTGTCTTTAAATTCAACACTAACATTAGAACTTTCACTACTACTCTCCTCAATGATCCTTTTCTCACAGAAATCCCATTAGTGCCGACAGGGAGAAAGAAGCACTGCTTATCTTACAGTGTCCCAGAACCCATAAAGCTAACTGGTGTCTAATTGAGTGGCTTATTATGTTGTGCTGGATGCGTTTAGTGTGTTTTTAAAAGATTGACAGTGGGATTGGCTGAAACTTTTGGTCAGGCTAAGATGGAATATTTGTGGATATCAATGGCGGATTACAAAAAGATCCCCGCATTTAAAATCAGTGTTTACATTATGGAGAGGCATGCCATGTTGCAACAACATGGCATGAATATATTCAGCATGGAGCTTTCCAACAATGAATTTTCAGCTCAATTTGTAGTGTGAATAATTACTTAGAGAATCTGCTGATGTGATGACAGTAATTATGGGTGATATTTTATGTGTGGCAGGCTCAGAGTCTAAATAAATCAGGCAAACGATTTGGACAGGCTAATGCAGATGTGTATTCTCAGTCAGCTAGAGAAAAACTTTGAAACTTTCTTGCTTTAGGATCGAGATAGCAGACCTAAGTCACTGGTCTCGTGGGGAAAGCTGAAGACTGAGATGTTTGATCTCTGGGGCACTGACACATTTCTCTCCGTTGCTGCCAACAGGCAGCCGATCGTACTCTTGTGACTCAAAAGAAGAGCTTTTCTTACAACACTGTCATCTGATGCACACAATCAAGGATGTGAAAAGGGTGGAGGAAAAAAGATGCAGATAGTTTCACATCCTCTGTATAGTGACTCATTAGTGACAAAAGTTATAGTAACACATCATGAGATGTGCTTCTAGCAAAAACAATCCTATTGATAGGGGAGCAGAATTGTCAGTCTGTGAAAACCTTTGTAGAAGCACAGATGTTTAAGTGATAACTACTGTAGCAAGCAAAGCAGAAGGACCTCTTCAGCATTTAATGCAGAAACAACAAAGACTCAGGGTAACGTATCTTCTAAGGATGCCTTACATCACTTAAGATGGCCTAGTTTATGGGGGTTTTTTTTCAAGGAATGAGGTTGCTCAGTCTAAAAAAAATTATAATAAGTCAGGCTAAGGTGAATTTATTGAAGTCGCAGTTATGTGTGGGTGTGATTCAATTTTGCACACACGCTGGTTCCTGGGATTTTGTCCTTGTTGTTTGTATCCCGACTGCATATGAAAGTTCAATTCATGCACAAGAATTAATCTTTTTACCATTTCCTCCAGCATACTTGCTATTAATAAACGTGATAGAGAAATGGAAGCAATTAGGCTTAATGGGAAATAACACCCACTGTTCAGGCACAGATTCATTTTCAAATGGCTGGGCTTTTTAGATTTCCCCAATGCAGCATATATCTAGAAAGTATCATGTATTTTATACAATGAATGATATCCATTATCATTATGAAATATCGCTAAAAGTGTTCGACGATACATGTGCTGACATAAGATTCTGCAGCCAGCTGAGCACTTGCACTCACAAGCTCCAGTCTGTCACTTTGTTATTTCAAGAAGGACAGGCAGGTGCAGCAAAACACCAAGAGATGCCAAATGAGCTTTTGTTGCCACTGGTGCTGATATACTATAACTGTGTGAAACAGTAAGGTTAAAAGAGTAAGAGCACAATGATTGTGAAGCTTAGCTTATTCCTGTTTTGTTTTTTGTGTGGAGAACAAAAATCGTCATTAGACATAAGTCGGGCTGCAGGATGCAATTGATTTGATGAGTGTGTGCGTTGCTGCTAGGTTAACACTGTACTTATTAGCATTTTGAGCTTAATTCTAAATAGAGAAAAGAAAAGATTAGAAGCAGATTAAATTCATGGAGTCTTGGTGTTTTAAACAGAAAGTATAGCATTCTGAGTGATCTGTTCTTCACTTAGATGAGTGAGCGGGCTTCACATATAGCTTGTTTTAGGTTTAGCTTCTGCTATTGACAGATGCTGATGGCAGTGAAGTTGTAAAAAGCATCTGCTTGTTAGAAAACTTTTATTCAACCCAAAATGTTTAAATATACCAGTTTTGACATGTTCAGAATAGAAGCTTAAAGCATGGAAGATGGATTTTGGTGGCATATGGGAACTGGAGTGGTACTTGCATAGTGCTTTTCTACTCCAATTGAGCACTTAGTTTTTACTTTACCACTTTTTACTACAATCCTCATCTCCCCAGTAACACAGTTCTTTTATTCTGCTTTGTGCTTTGCCTACCTGTCAAACACACACTCATGATCTGATAGACGTGTCGGGGGATACGTCTATCAGATCAATATGTAGCCCAAGTGTACTTTGACGTGCAGCCTGAAGGATCACCAATCTTCTGATTAGCAGACGACCTGCTCTACCTTCTGAGCCACAGTAATCTAATTTGTCAGACATGCTAACTAAATGTTTTTAGATATGACTTGTTGGTTGAGCTGTGATATGGAAACTGCTGCACGGTTTATCTGCCTTTTGGACCTCTGTCAAAATCCAGACACACCTGTGATTTCATTGACATGGTGTCATTTAGTTTGGAGCTGACTCAAGAGTAAAAGTTCAGTAAATCTAAACGTTAATTAAGCTAGTAATCGTAGATAGACTTGCCAAAAATAATGGATTCATTCTGAATGTGATTGCTTTTCTCCTGATGAGAATAACATTGTCGATTGTCTGACCGATAAGAATTTAGTTAGATGAGAGGATACCAACAATCCAGTCGATTCTGAGACGGCAGCCTTAGGAAGTAAATTAACTCTGACGTGACGTGGGCTGATATAGGTGGTTGATTGATAAATACTCTCCTAAAAAAATTTAAAAGTACCAGTCTCCAAGTTTTTTTTTAAATGTTCTGCTTACATGATTAAATCCTGAATGTCTGTTATCAAGAACCCAAAAAGAAACAAAGGAAATAAAGTCTAGTACAGTACAGGTGCACTTTTACCCAATTAGTTTCTCTTGATATGCTTGAACTGACCTATTGAATATCTAAACACATTATTTGACATGTCTTTGGGATGAAGCTGATAACATATGAAACATTTTCACTGAATTGTATTTCCTAAATAGCTGGAGGACAGATGCAGATGTATGTATGAAATATTGAAATTTGAAAAGCCACCCATGGGGAGGAATAAGACTCCTCAGCTGTTCCTATCAGTTGGTAATTGGTCATGTTGCTTTCAGTGTTTACTCAAATGTAATCTGTATGTCAGGTCAGCAAAGGAAATTGAGAGACATCTCAATTTCAGCCAGAAAACAGAAAAGATTGCAGGAGAGCAGAGCAGGAAGCTTGATACAAAAGGAAGAGTGTTTTAAAAATCGTGCTAGCGAGTATAAAGGACTCACTGTTGCATCACCTGTTTCCATGGCTCAGCCCCTTTACCATGGCAACGGAATGCCGGTTGGGTCATCAATGTGGGTGTAGAAAAAAGTCCAGAGGAAGAACAACTGTGAGTTTAGTCTATTAGAGCTGCAAGGCAAGGACAAGCTGAGTGTTACAGCACTGAAAGTATTACATCATTCAAGAGGAAACCTTCTGCCCCCCATGGCTTGCTAACCAAGCATAGCTCAGTCTTTCAGCTGTTTCTTTAATGATTGGATAAATGGAGGAAGCAAGCAATAGCTTAGTAACTGTGTGTCTTTGTGATATGTCAAATAACAGTCTTCACTGCCAAAACATCTTAACATAAATGTAGATTTTAGTCCAGTCCCTACCAAATCCCTTGAATCTGCTTACCAAGTACCTGCTCAGAGCATGTTAGAGTAACCTTTCTGCTGTGTTTGTCCTATCCTGCTCTCTTGTAACAGGAACAACAGAACGAGTCTGTCTGATACAGGGTACGGTCGAAGCCCTCAATGGTGTCCACAACTTCATTGCGGAGAAAGTTCGCGAGATGCCCCAGAGCGCCCAGAAACCAGAACCAGTCAGCATACTGCAGCCACAGACCACAGTCAACCCCGACCGAGTCAAACAGGTGAGATCCCAGGCAGTTAGTGGGGTCATTCGGATGTGCGTTCACTATGTGATAGTAGCAGTTCATTTCCAGAGCACTTTGGTTATTAGTCAGTCATAGCTGTGCTCTGGGCCATGACCTACAGTCTGGTAGGGTCAGGAAAATGTGAGGGTATATGGTTATTTTTACCTCCAGTCTTTCATAGCTAGACAGAGCCATGTGGCAGCTGCAGCCTAAACCCCTGGGATTAACAAATCGCTGAGTAAAGCGGGGGCTGGTATAGTACTCTGACTCACCGAGAGACATCCCTCTTTGTATCAGCCATTTGAGGCATCATATATTCCTCATGTTATCTTTTCTTGCTACCAAAGTCTTTCTGTTTCTCTACAGGCTAAATTGATTGTGCCCAATAGCACAGCTGGGCTGATCATTGGCAAGGGTGGAGCCACAGTGAAAGCGGTGATGGAGCAGTCAGGGGCTTGGGTGCAGCTCTCACAGAAACCAGAAGGCATCAACCTGCAGGAGCGAGTAGTAACCATCAGCGGGGAGCCCGAACAGAACCGAAAGGCCGTGGAAATCATAGTGCAGAAAATTCAGGAGGACCCTCAGAGCAGCAGCTGCCTCAACATAAGTTACTCCAATGTTTCAGGCCCAGTTGCCAATTCCAACCCCACTGGCTCCCCCTATGCTAATACAGGCGAGGTGCTGCCCAATGCAGCTGCAGCGGCTGCCACTGCCTCTAGCCTTCTGGGTCAGGCCGGATTGACAGGAATGGGCGCCTTCCCTGCCACCATGTCCAGCTTATCCGGTAATGATCTGCTGGCCATCACCTCAGCTCTCAACACACTGGCCAGCTACGGTTACAACACTAACACCCTCGGCCTGGGCCTCAACCCAGCAGCTGCTTCAGGGGTCCTTGCTGCAGTAGCAGCTAGTGCTAACCCTGCTGCTGCTGCTGCAGCTAACCTTCTGGCCTCCTATGCTAGTGATGCCTCCAGCAGTGCGGGCCACCCTGCTACAGGTCTTGGTGGGTTTTCCTTGGGGTCTCTAGCAGCTGCTACTGGGGCTTCCAATGGTTACCTAAATGCTTCATCCCCACTGATGGCCTCCTCCCTATTGGCAACAGAGAAGCTGGCAGATGGTGCCAAGGACGTGGTTGAGATTGCTGTGCCCGAGAATCTGGTGGGTGCCATTTTAGGGAAAGGAGGGAAAACGCTGGTAGAGTACCAGGAGCTAACAGGAGCCCGCATCCAGATCTCCAAAAAAGGAGAGTTCATTCCTGGTACTCGGAACCGTAAAGTTACCATAACAGGGTCGCCAGCCGCTACGCAAGCAGCACAGTATCTGATCAGCCAGCGGATCACCTACGAGCAGGGCGTGCGCGCTACCAACCCACAAAAAGTGGGCTAAAAGGAAAAAGAAGAGGAAAGAAGGAAAGGATGAAGACAGAGACAGAAGGGAATTGAGAGAGAGTCATAATGGATAAGGAAGAAAAGAAACGTCCAAATATCTGTTCAATATTTCAGTATCAAATGAGAGAATCACAAAGGAGGAGGTGGGGGAGACAACCAAGATAAGTGTGTGTGATATGTGAATGTGTTTTTAGGACTGATGTCCTGATGTTTTTTAAAAGTTTGTGTCGAGTCCTTTTGATGATGGTGATCAGAGTAAGCTGAACTGGTCCACTGCCAAGCTGCAGATTCAAGGGTGAGGCCAAAGGGTTTCACCCTCCTCCAAAACCTCATAGCTTTGATTTTATTTCTTGTGTTTGGTTTTGTTGGTTTTAATTTCATTGCAAACCTCAGCTCCCGGTGAGTTGAGTGTGTCAGATGAAGTTCCAGCCAGCTAATAGAGCTGTTTTACAAACCTTGCTTGTTGTATACAATGCAGAAGGCATTGTGAACAGGGGTGTGGTTTTATGACACGCACCTGAGGTCATCTCAGTTTATGGGGAAGCAATCTGAGAATAATTTCTAAAAAAAAACACAGAAAAAAACCATCTTTGTTGACATATGTTCAATTCTGGCTCATATCATAATTGAAGTTTCTAAATCTGGGTATTTTATATTTTCATCCTTTATTTATTGACATGGTCTCATTCAAACACAAATAGATTATTTAAACCTGTGACTGCAGGTTGATCTGAATGTAAAAACATTATTAGACTATTGCTATTTTTTATTTACAGGGATCAAATATTGTGTTGCAGTGAAAGAAATGTATAACTCAAACCCAGTCTGAACTTCACTGTTGCTGTTTGCAAGTATAGTTCAGGGGTTAAATAATCAATGTGAGAGGATAGAGGAGACACACAGGAATGTATAAATATATTTTACATGAACACACATAGACGATGCTCCCACAAACGCACAAACACTGAAACATAGTTGCATATTCAGTCACAAAACATGCAGAAATATGTCGTTTAACCCATTTTTGGTGCTATAGAATTAGGTTTATATCTCCTTTACCATGAATTTACCAGAATCTCTCTGGCGACTAATCTCGCGACTTATTTTTAAAAGAGCTGCTGTCTCGTCCAGCCATTAGTAGCCCATTGGATCTGACGCAGCCTCTCACGTAACGACAAATGATCGATTTCAGGATCAAAGATGAAGAAAGCAATCCAGTCTTAATAATTAAAGTCCATTCGATGCAAACTTTTTGTTCTACCTTAGACATTTGTAACTCCCAAGATTTATCTGAAAGCTCAGACTACCTTAAAGCAGTGTCTAACCAGTTCAGTTCGCAAAAGGAACAAAGCACTACAAAAGCATTTTGATAAGTAAAGCTGTATGAACCAATGTCTGTGAACAAAGAAACTATTGCCTTTACATTAAGGGTACCAAATAGTCAAGAGACATACACTAATGAAAGGGAAGTAAAATGACACTTGAAAAAAAAAAAAAGAGAGGCTTGGATTCACTTTTTCTGTGAGCCGTCCTTGCCAATTTGCATTAAGACAAAAAAAAAAGGGAAAAAAGGATGATTCTGCAGTTCATCCAGGCAGCCTGTTATTGTTCCCAAAACATGTTAAAGCTCACTAACCTCAAGTGAAGCACATATTACAACATCAAATGTTTTGGCATTGTTGTCTTTTATGGGCAATTGTTTGTCTAAGGCAGGCAGGCTAATTGTCTTGAGTTTTTCCAAGCACTCGAAGATTACCTTGGCTTCCTTCTGTGCTGCTATCCATAGTGTTCATCCTGAGTACACTGGGTCTCTGAAGACTGCACTGTGAGACATTAAGAACACAATGTAAGGTGTGTCTATCCCTGCTTGGGACATAAGTATATTTTAATGTGCACATGTATGTCACATACACAAAAATTTCCAATACTGACAGAAGGGATATTGCCACAAGAGCATTTGTACTCAAGCATCTTGTGATGTTTCTGTTTACCAACGCACTGCACTTAAATTAGCAGACATTTTTTTCCCAACTCCAAATTATTCCCCATCACATTTTCCTGCACAGTCCTGTTATGTCCACGCCTCACACCCCCCACCCCCAGCTCTAAAGGCATCTTTCAATTGTTGTCCCCATCAACCCAAGCTCTATGATCAGCTTCCTGAATGCACAGCTGTGAGGGTTGGTGCTGAGTTATGTCCAAGAAAACCAGAACCACACCCATGTTTTGGAAAAATGTAATGAAGAGCCTTTTCATTTTCATAAATCATGATTGAAAGTAAAATGGCTATGAAAGTGTTTGAAGTAACTCTTTGTGTCTGAACGTTGTGCGTGACAACTGCAACAGCTGTGAATCTTCTTCTCAAAGCTTTCCTTTCACTATGTGTCTGGAAGGCTTCGCAGTCATCCATTAATCCAATCTGGCCACCAGTGAATTCACAGCATAGGCTAACCTCTTACTGCCCAAAATTTTAGCATGTAATAAGATACAAGCACAAAACAAGGATATGTTCTATCAATGCAACTGGACTGCTTGAGTGCAGAGAGCTGTCCTTCGACAGCTCTCTGATCGATACATTGTGCCAAATGCTATTTCTCTCTGCCCCTCATTAACTTTCCTCTTTCTCTCAACATTTTATTCCCCTGCATGCTGTCGTTTCTCACTGTTCTGAGGCTCCTCCTGTGTCCTAATCCCTGTCCGTGCTTCTTCCTACACTGTGCTCTCCCCCTCTTTCTCCTTCCTCCTGTTTTGTCTTCTCATGGGTGGTGTGTTGGATGTGCTGCTGGTGGGCAAGTTATGCACTGTAGGTCATGAGGGTATGAAAATATTTCTGCAGGCCATGAAGTTCACAAGGCTAACATGCATAGAAAACACCTGCCTCCAAAAACTGTGACACCCACCAAGACCAACCAGCAGCGTCAGCTCAAAGTATCAGTTTTCCTCTCTAAGAAGAACAAGTAGACAGGTCTAGACAGTGAACTATGGCCTTTTAAGGGAAGAGGAAGTGTTGTTTTTTTCCCAAAAGAAAGCAAGTCGAGGTCGAATAAATATTCAAACATTGGCTGAGCTCGAGCTCCAGCCTCCAAACAAAGCATAGTAAGGACAGAACGCATAGGTTAGCGAGAATAAGGTGGGAACTCGTTTGTGACCTCAAGCCGAAACAATGACATCCTTTATGCATATCCTCTTATCTGAAAATGACTAGAATTCATTTCTGTGGAATACAATATGTCATGTCATATGATCTATATGTACTTTATTGTAGCTATTCTAGTTTGTAGTCCAAATGCAGTCCAGCGTTGTCGATACAATGTGAAACTATGTTATATTTGTGTGGATGATGAGAGTGCCAACTAAGCCTGATTAAGATTAGCTTCGCGATTTGTTTGTGCATTATGATGACTCATCATCAACCGGTGGTGTCCATATTTCTGTCATTGATGATTTAGTTTGACAGTAAGAAAATGTAAAGAATATTGGAAGCAATATAGTAGCATGTTGTCCTGTTTTGTGTTTTATGTCTGTTGTATGAACCTTTGAAATTACTAAGATTTTGAATGAATAGGTTTACATGTACTTTTTGTAAGTTATGAAAATGCTGCTATTTGATAAGTAAACTATACAAAATATTTTAGTTGAAAAGATGTCTGGTCTGTTGATTAGAAACATGCTCTAAAAGGCTGGAGCATAAAACGAGGTGTATAGAATACTATACAGTATTGGTAAGATAGTAAAAGTAATAATAGACTCCATAGTACAACCTGTGCCAAACTAGACCTCTGCAGCTTCTGAAATTGTAGATGTGCGATCAAATGTTAGATATCAATAACTTGTTTAGAAGTGCTGATCAAGTGCCAATCAAACACTGTCTTTTAAGTTAAGAAAAGATAATCAAATACATGACTTAAGAAAACAAAGGACAAAGAACTTTTTGTGCGTTGTTTTATCCCATAGGTACATAGAGTAAGAGTTAAAGATTGTGATTTTTATGGATCCATGTTGTTTTACACTCCATGCATCCCTTGTGTGTTTGTTTGACCTGTGGCTTAAGTACTGCTGTTTTCTCACAAATGTCTCTATAGGCCAGCATGGACTAAGCATAACATGTTATAAGCATTCATAACATAGCCATTAACAATCAAAAATGTGTTTGTGGAGTTAGGTGTTATCTTTTTGCACGTCTTCTATTGCATGGTATCAAAGTAAATTATGGAGGAAAAAAAAAAACGTACAAAAGTTTGCGAGGTGTCTCGCAAACATTCAAAGACATAACGCTGCATGCAGTCAAATGTAAAGCACTTCAGTTTTACTCACCTCATGTTTAAAAAAAAAGAAAAAAAAGAAAGTTGTGTTTTTTTTTTTTTTCTTTTCTGTTGTGAGTTGGGAGGGAGCTCATTATCGTCATGTTGGCCCGAAAAAACAAAACAAAACAAAAAAAACCACACACACAAACACACACATCTGAGATCAAAATTCCTCATCAGTCGTCTTTGAACACGTCATTAGATCTTTAGGTACAGTGAGGAGTATTAAAAAATGTGAAACAAGCAAACGTGAAAATGTTACTCAGTGCATTGGCTCCTTGTGTTTATAGGATATCAGGCATTCGTTTCTTTTACAAACAGGTTGAACCTCATGAAACGTGTCCCATAATCTTTTTATGTCACAGCTTGAAAGCCCAGATCTAATCTATGAATGTAACCATTTCCTGTTTCTTTTATTTTAAGTTCTGTCAAATGTTTATTGGTCTTTAGTGTAAATTCAGGGCAGGAATGTCAAATACATGTAGAGAATATCTATGTCAATAACAGATTTCAGCTACAGTCAGGTAGGCCTAACATGGCCATAGTCATGAATCAGATATGTTTTAACACAACTTCCGATTCGCTGTCAACATTATCTTGTTTGTTTGGTGTTGCATAAATGCACTTTACTGATCAGTGGGTCATACTGGGTGTGAAATGAAGCAAACCATGTTGGCTTTCAGCAGTTTAGTTGATTTGATTTGGTTGCCATTCTTTGCTGTTGCTATGATGTGACTTTATTTATTCCCTGATCCTGTTGGGTCTCATGAATGATGGAAAGGGCTGGCGTCTCAGACAAAATCGAAAAGTAGCATTTGTTTCCTCACGCGAAGGCTTCTCCTTCACATTCCCTTCAGCAGAGGTCTGTGTCAATCACTGTGTGCATTGTTTTGCACTAGAATGTGAAACCACCAAGGATCTGTATGCCTTTTTGTCCCTCTTTTGCTTTGAAATTCCAAATTTTAAAAGTGGTTTTAACTTATCCAGCACACTGGCATCGAAACACTGGACTGAAGGATGCAAGCTCGAGGCCCGGCTGATACAACAGCCGGGTCTGAGAGACTTAATCGGCACCAGCAAAAATGAAGATTGCCTCTGCCACCTCAACATAATGAAATTCAGAGGAAACGTTCGAATGGTCGAGGTCTAGTTACACGAGTGATGTTTCTGTCTCATTCTGTGTTGCCAATCCCCTGTTGTTGCATTGACTGCTTCACATCTGAGTGCTAACCGAGTTGCAGTATCATTCCAAAAGCTGTGATGTTTGTTTTTGATTTTCAGTCCAAATGTATTCTGGACATTCATCCAGCCCCATGGAGCCCTTTCACAAGAAGGCCAGGACTGGTTTTTACATGTTACAAACTGGCTAAGGCTGGTCGCTCCTCTCTTTAAACCTCTTCTACCTGAGTCTCACACTCTCAGCCAACACAGTGTCACAATTTGTTTCATTGCACGGAGCACCTGCTACTGTGTCCACCCTTTAAATGGTTTTTAGGTATTTCTGAGCCCTTTCGTCTGAGGAAAATACAGGATTCTTTGCCAACCACACATGAGGCCATTATTGTGTTTGACCCTCTGAACCTCCCATGAACTTTGTTGACCTTTTCCATCCTCGAGAACTCATATATGTGTTGGATATTTTACGCCACTTTAACTGTCAAACTCTGCCAGACTGTTCTTTCATTTTCCAGTTATTTGGACTACTCTGCAGGGTTGACTGCTTGCTTAAGTGTAAAGCATGCTGTACCTTGCAAACATTTTCATGCCATTGTAAATTTTCTTTCTGGGGTTCGGTTTTAATGTTGTTTAACCTCTGTTCTTTACATCTCAGAAAAAAAAAATGGACTGACAGCATAAGATCAAATATTCCAACCTAAGCAAAGTGATGTTTTGTTGATTGGGTTCTCTTTGATATTAGCGGCAACGGTTCTGTCTTTCATCTGTGACGAGCGCGGAGAATCTGTGAAAGTCCACAGTGTTACCTGCTTAAAGGGCTTTCTGGGACAGCATTTATGTCTTTTAAATGAAAAAGTCCTCTGAATACATTCAGAAAGGAAAATGCCTTCTTGTGCCATTTTAGAAAAAGTGTGAAAGCTTTTTTATGGCAAATGTTTGTCAGCAAGAGTGCCAAATAATTCCATACTGAGCCAAAAGGCAGCCAGCCTACATTCTAAATGTGAGATCACTGGAATGGTTCCGTCCCATTTCCACTCCCCTTGAAAAACATCACCCTAATTGTACAATGTTTGAGCTCATGTACCATTATTGTTATGCTGCCAGTCTGTTTTCTGCTTTTGTTAAAGGAACATCTCAGAAGCAGTATATTTTCTAAATGATACACCGTTAATAAAAAGAAAACAGCTACTATGGTGAGGGAATGAGAGGATTTTAAAAGTGTCATTGATTTTATTATTTTGTTAATTTGAACATTATTCATTAATAGATTTAACGGTAATGACTATTTAATGTAACTGTAGTACTGTGTTTGTAAAAGAAAATTCAGTGAGTTGTGTTTTATGACTCGTGGACTACCAGTGAAGTCAGCATTTCAGTGTTAATAATTGAATTGTTTTTTAAAGATTATTTTTGCGACGGCAACAAAGAGTCATTATAAATGTTCATTTTAACATCACTTGTCTTCTGTTGCTTTTATTCTCCACCCCGTCCCTCTGCTCTGTCTCACTTGAGTGAAAGGTTGAGTGTTTACATAATTGCAACCAACACGTTCTATGAATAGATCGATTTCTGAAGAGCCGAATCTGAGCACACACACTAAATGTGAACAGTGAGTATGTTTACATAGACGCGGTGCTCACATGAGGAATCAGAGTAGGGTGCCACAGTTATGTGGGGGGGGAAAGCAGCATCAATTACACACCTGGTTTACATGGATTTATCTAATAGCTGGGTTTATTTACTGGAGGCAGAGTTTTAGACAGTCGATACTATATTAACATGATCATGTCGTTTTGTTGCCTTGCATTGAGTGATTTTGATCAGACCTCATATACAAATATGAACATTTTCTTTCATTTAATTAAGCATTCAAGGGAAACATTGAAATGTTTGCCTTTTCCGTGATGACAGTCTATTCACACAAAACAGGGGTTTTCGTTTTTTTTTCTTTTTTACCTACTGGGCTGATTAAAATGTGTGAATGTGTGCAAAGAACAACCTGATCAATAACTATACTGACTGACCTGTCAGGATGACACACCATACAAAAATAAAACTCCAGTGAAAACACTTTGGTAAGTGAATGTAGGCGTGATACAGTGTAAAGATGGACACCCTGCACTAGTTTACTAATTTTAATCAAAACCTGCTTAGTAATCACTGGGGAGGGAGGTTAAGTACACTGTTGTAATTTGAATATGCAATGTCAACTTAACTTGGATTTTTCACTTGGAAAGTTGGAGCAGCCCCTGCATCCGCAAGTTAACAGTCCAAGATAGTGGCACTAAACATAAACCGTAGTAAAACTGTAAGCATTTTAATCTACTGCCACTGTTTTGTGTGTTTGTGAGTCAGAAAGATACGCCCTGATCAGGGTCTATCCGTGAATGTGCTGCAGCAATGTTTTTAAGCACAGATAAACAAATATTATGCTAGTGTTCGTAATCCCTGAATGAGAGGCAAAATTCCAACATGTCACTGGAATTGAATGTGACATGACAAATGACGATCACAAATCATTAGACAGATAACCCCACTTTTTAACATGCAGTATGACCAATATCTACAAAAGAGACTAAATCTTTTATTTAGTATGACACAAAATGCATCCTGGGGCAATAACCCCATCAGGAAAGTGTTTTTTAAGATCAAGTCAGAAAGTGGTTTTCCCATAGACGTCTTTAGGACCAGGAATCTTTTTGTAATCACAGCTATTGCCATCTGGTGGCCTTCAGATAAAACATGGATTCTGTCTTTTATCATATCTATGGTTTTATATTATCAATACAAAATCATTAGCAACTACTAACTGTTTGGCTAGCTAGCTAATGGTGTTTGATGTACAAAGTAGAACAGAGCACCTGGGTTAACAGATGTTTTTAGCTTGTTCGCTTCATGCTGTAGCTGGAAAAGTTTAGCTTCTACACTTTATGATTTCTTATTGGACATTAACAAATTAAGCAACAAACGTAACAAACTAGGTCTCACCTTGTGAACTGTCACTGATCTGGAGCTCTCCAACTTGTTTATGGTGTTGCTACCTTTTTTAGTGGTACCATGTGGCAAACACTAGCTTGCAGTTGATGCAGCCTTTCCAAGAAGGAAGGTTGTCCTTCAGTTTAATTGAACGCTAGTGTTTTATTAGCATGTAACCTAGCCCTGTTTCGTATGTTTGTTTATCTCATGAACATGTACAGTTTATCCATACAGTTTTTCTAAAAATGTTTGCTACTGTTGGCTGATAACATAGCATGTCAACCTCTCTTTGAAATTTATCAATGACTTTGGCTTGATGAACTAGCACGAATGCCAAAATAAAATGCTAAGGATTAAAAATGCAGTCTAAAAATAATAAATGACATATAGTGTCAACAAAATTAAAGGAACACTTTAAAAACATATCAGATCTCAGTGGGAAAGAAAACCCACTGAGATATCTATATGCTGACATGGGCTGGGTAATCTGTTAGGAATGAAAAGAGGAAAAAGGGAAAAACGATCAACCTACAGAGCACTGAATTACAAAACAGAAAATCAAAGTGAAAAAAAAAAGATGTGGCAGGCTAGTCCATTTTACTGAAATGTTCTTGTAGTAACTCAAAATGGTATCAGTAGTTTGTATGGCCCCCCAAGTGCTTTTAGGCATGCCTGACAACGTCTGGGCATGCTTATATTGAGACAACATGATTTCCTGGGGGATCTCATCCTAGACCTAGAAAAAGGACATCACTGAGCTCATGGACAGTCTAAGGTGCAACCTGGTGTTGTTGGATGGACTGAAACATAATGTCCCAGAGGTGCCCTATAGGATTTTGGTCAGGTGATTTTGGGGGCCAGGGGTATCAATTACTTCATCCTCTAGGAAGAGGAAGTCAGGTCCTCATTGCACAAAGGAGCAAATACCATTCGTGCTAAGGGTTAAGGACCTTCTACAGCCCTGTCCTGCTCTCTGACAGTAGCTGGCTGTTTCCTGGAATCTCTTCCATACAAGGGGCACAGTAAAACTGACAATGATATGCCATCATGGAGGAGTTGGACTACCTGTGCAATTTCTGTAGAATCCAGGTATTGCCTCATGCTAGTACAAGCACAAGGTTTTACCAAGACTGGCTTAATATAGTGGACTAGCCTTATCAAGAAAGAAGTGGGGGTTTTTTGGGTTTTTTTTTAGCAGTGTGTCTATGTTTATGCCTTAACTATTTTTAACTACAGTAATCTATTATTAGTCAAACAATCATGTACAGTACTGTGCAAACGTCCTGAGCTAGCCCTTGTTTCTGTATGTTTTACTAGGAAAATAGGTGCAAAAAAACTGTACATGGAAAGTGCAGTACATAAGGTGATAAGAAAAGAGTTCAACTTTATTGTCATTGCACATTGTTAAAGTACAAGGCATTGAAATTTGCTCTCTGCATTTAACCAATTCACTCAGTGAAGCAGTGGGCAGCTAACAATCCAGTGCCTGGGGAGCAATGTGTGTAGAGACGGTGCTGTGCGCAAGGGTATCTCAGGGTAGCTGTTGGGTGGATGCGAACCACCGACCTGCCAATCAAGGGGTGACCACTCTACCTACTGAGCTCCCCCTCCCCCCCTCAACGAGATTCCAGGAGGTCCAGGCTCTGTGGAGGCCATTCCTTGACTATTTGTATTCCATTCTGTATTCATCTGCCAGGTATACTTTTACTGTATTGGCAGTGTGTTTGGAATTGTCACACTGAAAACTTAAATTGTTGGCAATCAGGTGCTTTCCAGATGATATTGCATGGTTGATCATAACACCAACTTTGATAAGCTTCCCAACAGCCCCAAACCACAATAACCTCCACCGTGTTTTACAGCTAGCTTTAGCCACACACTGTTGAGCCTCTCTCCTCCTGGCCTCCTCCATACATACTGAGAATCATTTGAACCAGAAAGTTCAGATTTTGATTCATCACTCCATTTTAAGTGTTGCCACCGATTTACCGTCTAGTGCTTGTGTCTTCATTAAAAATGCCTTCTTGACAGCCACCCCTCCACTTTGGTGGTGGGTCTTCAGAAAAGGCCAGTTTAAGGACATGACCTTCAGATACTGTCCATCTGCTGTAGATCATTTTTTAGGCTTGCCACTTCTTCTTTTTTCCTCTACCGTCCCAGTTTCCTTAAGTTATTTAAGAACACATTAGACACGGTCTAATATATGCCAAGTTTTCAGCTAGTTATCTCAGTTATGTGAGTTAGCTTCATGCTTGAATGATTCATGTGCCAGTGTTAAGTGTTTTAACAAACAAACAACCAATAAACGTTCCTCTGAAAATGGTCTGGTACAAAAACCCAACTGAAAGTGAGTGAAAGAGCAGCCAATGTCCAACTATTCTAAGTCTGGAAACAAACTGTGAAGAAATGAGGGATGGCTCCATGCTATTGCACAGCACTGTAGCTACTTTACATTACACGTTCTTCAATTATTCTTCAATTATTTTCAAGAATTTCAAATACCATAAATAAATAAATAAATAAATCAAATCTTCAGGCATGCCTTTTCATCAGCTCTCGCAAGTCAATCACCTCACATGTGTTTGTGCTGCGATAGGTTAAAAAGTATCAAACGCACCAGGCAAGTAATTAATTTTTCTAAAACTGAAAAGGTATTCTGCGATAACATTATATACCTGTCATATCAACCAGTATTCATATAGATATATCCAGTCCTGCTAAAAATGCACATTTCCTCTCTTTTCTCGTGTGATAGGAATGATAAATGTTTATTGCTCATTTGATGTTGATACCTTTGGGAAATTTTCCTGAATGCTTGTGGAATTCTGTGAAAACGAGACGACAGCAGATGGGCTCGCCTCGTGAAAAGCTCTCATGTAGCTTACATAAGAATGATCAGAATTACTGATTTGCGAATATGGCCTGACAATTAGACGTACAACTGCACAAATTAGTCAATAGAAATATTAACCATCACCAGGTCACTAGTATTGTGGCAAATTACATGTTGCCAGTTGAACTGATGAACTCGTCTTTCCAACCCCCCTGTAGTTATCATAATTCCATGTATAGCACATACCCCTTAAAATATTTGTCATATAGTTTGATATCTATGGAGAACAAAATCATTTTAAGTCCTTATAGCCTTATCTTCCACCGTCTGCCTTACTTGCTTTTTGTTATGCCCTATAGAATAAACCATCTTTCAAATACTGTAAATTTAAGAAACGGCAGTCTGATATTGCTCACGGTGCAGTGATGGAGTGAAATCATAATTCCAAATTTTCTGCACATCTTAACCCATTTAATTTCTCATTTCTTCCTTGAATTGAGGTGTAAAACCCTGCAGCACTATACATTTAAGGCACATTTGATTCCTGCTGTAAGAGAAGGTAGCAATGGGCTTGAATGATAAAATTGCGTTGTCAAGGTAACAGGTTGCTCTGAAGACTGCAAATATGTCGTACTGGGGATGCTCCCATACAACATTTCAGCCTGCAGCCGCTGTAGCACTGAACTACATAAGCTACGCGTTCCCCTCCCTTAGAGTCAAGCAGGTTAACTGCAGATGTAATATGCCTCGCATTCATAATTCAGAGACATTTAATAGTCAGTTTATCTTCATCAATATTATTGAGATTAGTCACTGCAAATCTCATTTGCAAAACCAAATTGTAACTGTCAGAAACCTTGAGGTGGCACAATGAGTTCTTTCAAATGATGAATGAGATAAAAAGGTGGAAACTGTGCAGAGAGCAGAGATACACTCAGCACCCTATAACATGGCTCCTGAAGTAACCATGGATACCTCTATTTCATGGATGGAGTAATTTTAGCTGGAGTGGGATCTGAAGGATACATAACACTGTTCCTGCACTAAATATCAGATATTATCACAGCATAAATATAAGGTTAAAGAGCATATACACTGAAGGTCATGCATTCAGAAAGTCCTGGAAATGTATGCACTTTGTGAACGCACTTGTACTGCATGCATAGAAAACTACTGACATATGGGATGTGTTGTTTGCAGCATTAAAAGTATATTCACAGAATGCAGGCAGGTGTTACTGATGCAATATGTGACCTGACCATGCTCTATTTATTTTTATTGAACTACAGTAAACAGCAGGTGTCACAGTCAAGCTCGTGGTTTTATCGGTGATATTCCAGCAAGAGAAAAAAAATACAGCGTTGATTTCACGAAGAAAAAATGATAATAATGACATCATCGATGCTAACAAACCATTTTTGTACTACAAGAGTTTGTGAGGAACACAAACGGGACGGATGTTGTACATTACTGGTGGTAGCAGCAGTTGTTAACACTTCTGAAACACTTTTTATGGACACATTGCTGTTTCTTTGTGCTGTGGGAAAAGAGGATAGTGGAGCTGAGACAAAGTAGCTGCAGAGAACGTGAGTGAACTGTCTGCACTGCCAAGGCAACCATGATAGCGCTGGGCACGAGGGATCAGGAGGAGATGTAGTCATGATAAAAACAGAGCAGCTCAGAGACAAAATCAGTTTGTTGAAGTAAAGACACAGGAGGGGGAAGTGTCAACATGTCATGGAGCTAAACACTAATCTGGGATAAATGCATGAAAAATGCATTTAAATGTTTTCACTGGCCCTAGTTCTTTTGTTTTAATAATGTAGGAAACAAAATGTGGTGAAAGAAGTATTAAGTAAGAAGTCCCATTACCATTATGCCAGGAAAGCTGGTTGGTTTTTCTTATTTCATTTCAAGAAATCCATCACAAACCTTATAGATATAAAAAGCCAATTTTGCCCCAAAGCGCTATACTTTATCAGAATGTATACAAAGCGTTGCCAGCCTAGTTGATAAGTAGCAATGCAAACAGAGAGATAAACAATAGTGAAAGAAAACTGTGTTCTCAGCCATGAAAAAGTGTCCACATGTAGATGATTCGTGACTGAGCTACATTTGGGTAAATGGCTTGTAGCTGGAATATTTCTGTGCTAAATGCAAAAATACAGTTGTGTGTTTACTGTCGTTCGCCTCAGTTAAATGCTCTTTGACTCCACTTAGTGGTGTTCTTCTGCATTTACAGGCACACACACTCTGTCATATCAGTCCTCACACCAAAAGGCTCTACAGTCTTAATGTGACAGGTTGCTACTTTGCAGGTGGCAGATAAACATAAACTGGCATCCCACGTGGAGCTAATTGAACCTGAGGAGGATGCTGTTCTGTTGTTCTCCAGCTCGGCCTGTGTAAAGTCGTGACAGGAAAAGCTTATTTAAAGCCAGTGGTGATCTTTGTACCGTTACTCAAACGATTTCCATGTTTTATATAAGTGATGTATAGAAGTACCAGGTGTGTTTTGCATCATGGTCAGCATCTCCAGGCCAGTTGAGGGGTAGCAGCTTTTAACTTGGCAGCAGTAGCTGTGATTGCTTAGAGAAGTTATACACAGTTGTTACCAGAGAACAAAACTATGGTCCAAATCATTATGAGTAAAGAG
This sequence comes from Pelvicachromis taeniatus, assembly GCA_015108175.1. Lineage (NCBI taxonomy): Eukaryota > Metazoa > Chordata > Actinopteri > Cichliformes > Cichlidae > Pelvicachromis > Pelvicachromis taeniatus. Next base: position 7,648 of record VURO01024623.1, on the reverse strand, counting down.
TAATCACTGCTTATACGATCCAATTATCAGAGAATAGGATTTTGCTAAAATAAACGAAGACACAATTTTCTCTCCGCTGTCATTAAGCTGTCTTTAATTATTCAATGTGGTGCGATGCCATTTTCAAACATGCCTGAAGTCCATGGGCAAATCTTCTGAGGAATTGTTAAGAGCTTTAAACAGTGCTCCAGTTCCTCTTTGAAACTGTCATACATTTCTATCAGATCATTTATTTAGACATATAACAAAGTAAAGTGAAAGGATTTATTGCAAGGAATATCTGTCTGTGTATCCATCTATCCAACTTTTAAGTGCACTGCAGCGCTTAAACATTAAACATTGCTTATTCATTCTTTGTGTATTAATTGACCAAATGTGAATGCTTAAAGCTGCACCAGCATGAATCTTATGAATACTGAATAGGATAAAGACCTAAGAGATAAACGATATGAGTCATTTTTAAGCCCAACAGTTACCAGTAGATGACTAGTAAAGGCCAGTTCATGGTTTCTGCGTCCATATTATTATCCATTATTATCCCCCCTTTATGCTAACAGTCAACTGTGTATCCCTTTTGCTGGCTATCAGCCTGCAGATGGTTGTTGTTTTCAAAACATCTCACACATATCTCCTGACAATCTCAGCTCGTTCTTGTTATGGTGCTTTAAAATCTGCTGCCTGGGACGCACACATAGTTGGTGCATTGCAATTTAAATGAAAAAAACAAGCAGTCACATGGACATCCACATGGACCCGCCCCTTCACCCTTTCACAGTGAAATTTATGTTACAAAGACCTGAACAGACCTTAGCAGACAGGCGAGCCTGGAAAGTATAATTCCCACCTTAGCTAAGTATAGCAGTCACACGTTCACATAAAATACTGAATTAAGAATCTAATCTCTGCTTTTTCACAGAACATGTGGTTCTGTTGGCTTCATCAGGTGCTGGAGTGGTTCATAGCCGAGTGTAAAGCGGTGGGAAGGAGAATCAGCACTTCCAAGTCTGAGGCCATGGTCCTCAGCTGGAAAAGGGTGGAGCGCCCACTCCGGGTCAGGGACGAGTTGCTGTCCCAAGTGAAGGAGTTTAAGTATCTTGATATCTTGTTCACAAGTCAGGGGAGGATGGAACGGGAGACTGATAGATGGATTAGTGCTGCAGCTGCAGTGATGCGGACACTGTACCGGTCTGCTGTGGTGAAGAGAGAGCTGAGGGTGAAAGCGAAGCACAACCAGGCTCAGGGAGGGAGACATACAAAAGACATGCTGTGGAAGAGAACGAGACGTTAATAATTATATACACAGTGGTTTGTAAACACATAGTGAGTGAAAAGGGGTGAGAAGGAGACATGCTGAGAGCATCTTTAGTAGCCTCAGACTGTTGCTGCATAATAAGGGTGGATACAGGGTCACCTGGCCAGCCATAACTATAATTTTGACAAAAGGGAAAGTCTTAAGCATTATCTTAAAGCAGAAAGGGTGTGAGTCTCTGTCTCCTGAGTCCAAGCTCTGGAAGCTGGAGGCTGTGCCTCCCATTCTAGTTTTAAATATCCTAGGAACCACAGTTACGTCTGCGCTCTGACAGCAAAGTGCTCTATGAACACTATGAACAGTCCTTTTAAAAAAAAGCTTTCATTTCCTTCACTCTGGTTCATTCAGGCAGTAATGCTTGGATTAGGAAGCAAAACCCTCCACTCCAAGCTTCGTGTTCTGTGATTGAATGCAAGATACATTTGTTGTTTTAGTGCTTCATACTTTAAAAAAATGAGAATGGAAAATTGATTTCTGCACTTTAGGCTGAACAATAAATACAAGTTTTTTCAGGAATGTAGTGTTACAAAGTTATGGGAAGGCTAAACTTTCAAAATGAATATTAAATCTGAGACTGTTACTTACTGTTACTGTGTTCTATTGTAAGGCTATTAAAGTTTTAAATTGCATAACAAGCAAATATAAATTTAAGTTTGAGAATAAACAATAATTCTTAAATAACTTGAAGTACAATAGTGTCAGTGTATTTGTTTATCATTCTGCACAACTGTCCAGTATCACGTGTTGGCTGTTTTGGATTTGAAAATATACGTTGGATTGTAGTTAAATTAGTATTTTAAATGAGTTTTAATTCATATTGATAAATTAAGATGTTAATGCATGGAAAAAAATATGTGGTTATTAAACTGCATTTAATTTCTGTCAAACTAAATTAAAAAATAGTTAGTTACCACAAATGATGTATCAGTTGAACTAATTAGAGTATTATTATTATTATTATTATTATTATTATTATTATTATTATTATTATTATTATTATCATTGCTCACTCAGAAAAATCGAGCTTTAAGTATTTTTTAAGTACTGTGTTGTGCACTCACAATTAACAAGTTGCCCAATCTTTGGCGTCTTCCCTTTTCCGATTAAATGTTTCAGATCAATTAAAAAAAACTGCATTTTGTATTTACTAAGGTTGTCTAATTTACGTAATACGTAAGTGTTCACCGCAGCCATTTCCATCCTATCTGACGATGTCCCGACCTCCACAATACTATTCCCACGCTCCTTCTTCATTACTTCCCAACTCCATTTTCCTTCCTATCTACACCACGGTAGAACATTTTGAATCCCACTCCAATGCTCCTGGCCTTGCTTCACTTTCACCTGGTGTCCTGCACACACACAATATATCTACCTTTGTTCTCTCCATCATATCAGCCAGCTCGCTCCCTTTTCCAGTCACAGTTTTTAGATTTAGCCTCTGTCTGTCCCCGCCATAGCTGGGTTTGAAATAAAGCAAAAATAACAAAATACACAATTATCCCTACACTTAAAATGAGAGCAGCACAAAGAGAAAACGTACTCATGGCTATGACCCTACTGTTTATCTGATTCAGTCCTGGTGCCTAAATCAACCATTTATCAATTCTGAGTCATGCGTCAACATACCCCCCCCAAATAAAAAACCCCCCAAAACAACAACAACAAACACACAAAACAAAACAAAACAAAAAAGTTATGGCTGTAGGTCCAGCCATAACTTTGTAGAAATCCTGCAGTCTTTTCAAAGTAAATGCCGATGAGATTGTCAGATAATTTTTTGTGCCAAGTTTTACTGTTTTTGTTGTTAAAAGAAACAAAACAATTACCAGGGCCCACACCTCGAAAGCTGCCTTTGCTCACTCTCACCAGTTCCCTTACCTGTTAAAGTAAGTGAACACGGCATGGCTGCTATTATCACAGTTTCACAGTACACACCTTTGTTAGGTGTACTATATGTGCCATATCGTGACTCAGAATGGGAAGCAGATCACTACATTAGCTACAACCAAGGAAGTGTTCCAGTTTCATGTGCAGGAGCTCCAGGTGTATGGGTTCAATGCCAGTCCTCCAAACTGCAGTTTGGGAACCACATGCAACAATAATTACAACAATGTGTTGGAAATCTTTAGACCTTATATGAAAATACTTCCTCCGCCTTTTCGAGGTAAACCTTCTTCTTTGATTCCTGCCCCTCCCACTTCACACATGAGAAGCGGATATGTTGATCATGTGATTTTACAGTTCGTGCTTGGCAGGAAAAAAACCCCCAATGATGCTGGCTTTAATGTAACATAGTTTATCTGTCTTAGCTTTGATGATCAATGTCCTGAATGATTTTTGACTGAAATCTAAAGTTCATCAACACGAGTATACAAACAGAGCTAATAGAAGAATGTTTTTCTATGTAAATACAATTAGTTTAGGAGCTAATACAAGTAAAGTGGTATTTTCACGCTTAGTTATGACATGCGTGTCTGATAACAAACACAAGAAAACGATTTGACTAAAACGCGCTTAGTATCACCACGCAGTATAAAGAGAGAAGTCATTTGTATTGCATCATACTGAATTTGGTCAAGCGTATACGATCGGAACCCGGAGCAAAGGCGGAAGTAAACCGTGAGCCCTCCGCGTTCCTCCGATGTGTCAACGTCATTTGGGGCGTGTTGAAGGGCACCTCCTACCAGCTCAGTTTAGTGGAAGTCACGCAAGCCTGCCCAGATATCCTGCGGTCAACTTTACAAAGCTCGCTGCCTTACAGGTAAATATACATTAAATGTAGCGATTCAATAGAACGAATGGAAAACAGTCCAGGTTTAGTTAAGTGTCAAGTTTCACTGAATAGGACGGCTACGTTTACTCGTGTAGCTGAATTAGCTCCGAGCTAGGAGAGCGAGAGTAAATCAGCTGCTGTCCAGCATATCGTTAGTTTCGGTGCGGAGTTACGAGGTTTTACGGGTTACACGGTATTTTAACAGCACTGAGCAGCTGCAGGCCGAATAACGAGCTGCCCTGACGCAGTGCTAGTTTTGAAGCAAAATGCTACATGGTTATATTCAGCTTGCGTCGTTACCTAACCACACAATCTAGCAGTGCTGTTTAGAGGGGGGCATTTGACTCACTATAAGGCTCATTTGTGTTCAGAGATGTCGTTATAGGTTTGCGAAGAACAAAGAGAACTTTTTAAATCTCATCCGTTTTTCGCATCTGGGTGCGGCATGGATTTTCTTCCATATCAGGAAACATTTTAACAGGGTCTTTTTGGGTGTGTCATGAATTAATGTGTATATGAAGAAAACAGAGGACACGTGACAACAAATCCGATCGGTACTACTGCAGTTGGCTATTCACACACCTGACGATCAAGTTCAAACTAGTGTTTGTGAAGGGTGTCGTTCACTGTGCCGTTTGTTGTTGCTTGCTTGTGATTCTTATTTATTTTGCATTCACAGTTGCCAGAAGATGAATTTTGTCAAATCGATTATTGGAGGCATCATTGAAGCTGCCGGGTGAGATTCTGAACAAAGTACTAACGAAGCCAGGTAGGCTAAAATTTGGCTGGTTGGTCTAACGTCTGCCTTTGATCTCTGCTTTTGTAGCAACATCGACCCAAACCAGTTTGTGCCATCTGAACCCGTGAGTTTCATGAGCCGCTGTATCTGCCCATCACTTCTCATTTCTAATAGTGTATGATGAGAGTATTTCTGATTATTTTCTCGGGCATCTGTCCCACAGCCTCCACCACGCAGGCCAATTACGCATGCAGCACACAATGAGAATGAAGAAGAGAAGCAGTTCCGCAGAGTTTTCCAGCAGATTGCTGGAGATGTAAGTGCAATGCCTAGTTATGCTTCTCTTTAAATCTGTTGTTTGTTTGTTTTTTGCAGGAATCTGTTTCATTTTTAATGTGAAAACAGCTGTAATTTAGTTCTAAGAAGTGTGGCCAGAAGATTGTATTATGGTGTTTTTGTTTGGGTTTTTTAACTTCTGGGTTTCCCTCTTTGCTTTTTATTGACTTTAATGTTAATGTGTGCAGCAGATCTGTCAATAGTAGTTTAAAAAAAAACTTCACATTTTTACACCTGTTTTTGTATTGAGTAAATTATTATCTTTTCCCCTTCTGACAGCTGTACTGTGAAGCTAAATGTATGGTTTAGCAAACTAAATCGAGCAAACGGTGTTTTCTGTGTCCCAAAAGTGTCTCTCTTGTTGCCTTGATAAATCACTGCATTAACTCATGCCAACCACATAACCTGGTTTGGGGAACCAGGTCATTTTCTGCTGAGGGGATATGTTTCATAGTTCAGCTGTATCTTACTGAAACCCGTGAATGAAGCCCAAACTGCATTTTATTGTCACAGGAATGTAAATAGAAAAACGTATGTTTTTATATGTGACTCTAATCTGCTGCTAACTACTGGAACTGCAGCTACTAGAACACAGAACACACACCAAGATTACCTGTCCAGTCACTAAAATTAATTTCACTGCTGACATAATAAAGGTAATAAAGATAACTATTTTATTAGCCTACTGGATAGTGACCTAAAATGATCAAGTGCTCTATTGGGTGTTACTAGAACATCTTTAAGACGAGGCTTGATTATTCAAGACTTTGTATGTGATGAGAAGAACTTTAAATTTAATTAAATTTAATCTTTCAGCTAAGGCAAGAAAAAAAAAAAAGAAGCCTGACTCTGTTAAACTTTGTTCACAGTATACTGAGAATACACAGTAGACACAGCTGCTCCTTTGGTCATGAGTTGTTTTGGTACATCTCTTATACTGTTGTCGTGTAGCCCCAGAGCCTGTCCCAGTGGTTAAAAGAGTGTGGCATGTTGCTTTGATCATTTAGCTAAACCATACAGCTGTGTCTCTGCAGCGTTCTTTTTAATGATATTCAGTATTTGTCATGTAGGATATGGAAGTGAGCCCCAATGAGCTGATGAACATCCTGAACAGAATCGTTTCAAAGCGTAAGCTGTGTCTGCATTTGTCATATTTATTTTCATTATGCTTATGATTCAGTTCTTCAAAATGCATATACATTTTAGGGTCTTTTTTTTCTTTCTTTCTTTCTTTCTTTCTTTTTACTAATAGAGACTTTTTGTTGTCATGTTTTAGATCACGAGCTGAAGACAGATGGTTTCAGCATTGAGTCTTGCAGGAGCATGGTGGCGGTCATGGATGTATCTTTTCCTTCATTAGTAGTCTGTATGTTTTATATAATCTGGGTGACAGTATTGAACTGTCGGTGACAGCAAAATAAAAATAACGCTGAACAAATAGAAACAGATAACTAAAGTGGGGATATGTTGGCTCAACACGTCCATGTCGTACCTATGGCTTACAAAGACTACGGACTCAATGAAACCTTAAAGGTGCAGTGGACTGAAATCCAGAGAAAACCCCAAAATATGAAGCCTTCATAAATATTTTCTTTTACCCTCTCTGTTCTGGGCCCCTCCCAGAAACACCGTTCATATCTGGGGTAGAAGTAAAAAAAATAACACTAAGCAATTATACAATTTAAAACTGCAACTTTATAAAATGCAGAAATGGATGAATATGACTGAATATGTGTTTTGAAATGACGAGTGCCTTTACATTACCGTATATCTTACAATAGTAGCCCAGATGTTTATTCAAAAAATTATCCGGCCGACCCGGCGTTTAAAAGCTCTTATTCCCTTCTCAGACAGAATTGTCACAGAAGTGAGAGGGAAACAGGACCCAGGCGCGGTTTTTAGACTGAGGTGAAAAGACCAAAACATATTCCAATAGTTCACAAATAATGCAGTTCCCAATTGTGCTCCTCCTTTGCTCCCGAGTGTCTCCTTGTCTGTGGTAGCCCAGTGCACGAGTGGTGCTCCCCGAAACTTCTCTCTGCCCGACTCTCCAGGAGAGGAAGTAAAAGACCAGAAAATCACAGTTAGCATGTTCGCTAGCCGACAGTTCCAGTTCAGTGCTTAAATGCTGCTGATCTTAGATGACAGCTGATTGGAAACACCTGGCCAAGTGACCAGAGGACCAATGACAGGGGGAGGGTTTTCTTTGGGGGGTATGGAGTGCGACGTTCCAGTCACACTCCATACCAGTTGGTGGCGGTAATGCACCATTCAGTGGTTTGCCAACTGCCAATAAAATTTAAAAAGAAAAAGAAAACGACTTCCAGGTCAAAGGTCGCCTGGCCACTATTGGAGACCGGCGTCTATGTGTCATGACATATTTTCAAACCGACGTTTATTAGAAACCGGCGTTTAAAAGAGACATGCTACTAATGGAAGATATACGGTGTGTGTGTGTGTGTATATATATATATATATATATATATAT